>UCOH01006760.1:0-11063 GCA_900474275.1 Synergus japonicus
GTGTTAAAGCATCTTGAATTTACTGTTTTTTATTTAAATAAATTTTGTTATTTTATCGAAATCACTACGTGTTTGCTCGCCTCTCTCAGGAACCTTTCCCACTTCTTTTGATTCTAGCCTATGAGAGGGCATAAGATCTTATTTTCAGGCTTAACAATTTGGCACTTAATTATGCAGTAATAGCATTTAACTTATACTTAATATTAAAGACAATAGAATTGTTACAACATAATCCTAATATTAACATTATTAATATATATAATGGTATTAATATTAATATTCTCCACCTGAAAAACCTAACCTCAACATCAAAACGCATCGAAATAGTAAAATCGATCATTTCTTCAATTTCACATGTGAATCGAGGAGATGAGGAAAGGAGGAGATATAAATAGACCGCCCGAAGCTTTCCGAAGGCAATCGTACATCTTCGGCTTTTCAAATTCAGAAGAGGAGAAATTGCTGCGCGCGCAATCATTACGGTCTCCTACTATTTTCACACGGACATAGCCTCTTCATTGTGTGCGAGGGCATCTGATTTCAGATCTGGGCACACTGACTTACACCGGCTCTTGTTACCGAGCCTTGCTAGACGCGTCTCCCACTCCGACTCTCCTTACTCCGGGCGTCGGCCATTATTGGCACATTCATTAAAAGCAGTCGCTCTGCTTGCAAATCTTCAGTTCCGTTGGGCGAGTCCCACCGACCAGGTTGGAGAGACTCTCGCCCGGTGAAAGCTCAAAACGCTTTCCCTATCGATAGGTGCTACTATGATAGGCAAAGCAAGGGTAAAATCGCAAGGGACAGGCTGTACTTGCCATTTCCTGAGCTGACTTCAGAACTCTCGAAGTCTGATCTCAAAGGTGTACGATTTTCACAATCAATAGGCGCTACTATGGTTGTCAAAATCTAACGCAGATATTATTAGTTAGGTGCTTTTAATAATAATATCTGTCACTTGAGAGATCTCTTTCGTTTAAATAAATAAGAGCACAAGATTAGGGAAATTTGATGTTTGTCGTCAGGAGCTACTGAGAGAAATAGATTAAACCGACTTGAATAATATTCGTTAGGTGCCACTAAGAATATTATTCAATACTTTAGACTAGGGAAATATACTAAAATTCAATTTACTTTGTCCACCGAATCTGTCAACCTCTCTCACCGTCCTACCGTATTAACCGCTTAGGGGAAGACAGGTAACGTCAATAAATGTAATCCGCTTAAAACTCCTGTATGCCGAGTCTAAAGATCGAATTCCTTTATCTTGAAATATTTGTTTAACAATTACATCGAGTTGAAGTTACAGAAATTATTAAAATACGTAGAGAGATTTATTTTCCGTCTCCGTTCTACCCGCTCTCCGTTCTACCCGCTCAACGTTCTACCCGACCGACGTTCTCCGCTGCCATAAAATCTCATTCAAGACTATGTAATTCTCAGAATCTCGCTCCGCGTTGATTCACTGTTTTTTTATGTACAACGAGCTATACTCGATTCATACTTTAAATTGTACCTTTTTTTATTCAGACGTAATATGATACTCTGTTATATCAAATTCCGTTACACCAAATATAAATAATTTTGTAAATATAAATGTTAAGTTAAATAAATATATTTTCGTTATTTTGTTAAACAAAATTATCGGATCTGTTTTATTGCCTCTAAACCTAACCCTGGCTAGGCTGAAGCGTCCGCTGAGGCAATAATTATCAACCCCCAAAACAGACCGTTACAACTTGGTACGCGCATAATTCAAATTTTCCAGTTCCAAAAGTTGTTTCAAAAACTATCTAACTGCGGCGCTCCAATGTATTAATGAATCGTTTTTTGACTCTCCTGAAAAATTTACAAAACTGGAGTCAGCCACTTTGCTAATTAGAGCGTCGATATGAACTATCGCAAGGGGTCGTTCTCCTGGTTTTGTCGGATGCTATTCTCCAACTTGTCGACCTTTCTTGGCTTTAGTCAGTAATTTTAGTAAGCACACAACTACGAATATGCTGTCGAATGTATCAGTTAATTCCTGGAAAATAATAATATTTCCTCATTTTTGCCAAAGTTCTCTCGACTCCCGTGTGACTTTGTAGATCGTGATAAAGCACGGCCCATACAATAGCAAGAAGTTCTAATTTACTACAATGATAGCTTTTCTCTAGTTCGCTTGTTCGACGACTGATTGCTATACTGGATGAAGCTTCATGTCATCAGCACGCTGAAGTAACATTGCCGCTAAACCTCTAAAACTGACATCTGTATGGAGCTTAGTTTCCCTAATTTGCGAATACTTTTGTAAAACTGGTTTACTTTGATTAAATTTTGGAAAGTGCTTTTCACAGATTCACACTAACAAATTTTTTTTGTCTTTTTCAGTAAATCGTACAAGGGTGCTGCATTCTCTGAAGACTTGTACAGGAATCGTTCAGGAAATTCCAGCCCAAATATGCAACTTTTGATATAAAAAACGAACATTTTTCTAGATTTATAGTTAGTCCAGCTTTCGATAATGTTTCCAAAACTAGTATTAGGCGCTCTTTTAAATCTCTGCATGACTTTCCCGGAATCAAAATATCATCTAAATAAAATAATTCTTTATCATTTCGCATTGGACATAAGACTTGATACATTAACTTAGAAAAATAGAATGGAGCATTCATTAGGCCAAAAACCATTCTTGTGGTCTTTCAAGTATGGCAATGGGAAATGCATGCATACCGTTTTCTTATTTAATTTTCTGTAATCTATTAAAGGACGTGGCTAATCATTCTTTCTACGCACTAATAATTTAGGGCTCGCAAACGGCGAATCCTTACACGGAGAGAAAAAACGTGCATTTGACGCATGAATATTTTCGTGGTTCGAATGTTTGGCTTAAGTTATACTTTAAAAGTTTGAGTTCTTGTTTTTAAAGGTTGGGTTTATGCTTTTGTTATGGGACTGCAAGCTATAGATTAATAGTTTGGAACCATAGATTTAGTGTATGGTTTTAAAAGCAGTTCATACTAAAAATGTTCGAACGTCACGCGTCAAATATATGTCCGAGCTCACGCTCGAAATGCTCAGACTCTCATACTATAATAGTATGGGGCGCTCAAGCATTCAGCTCGCATTCCCTCACGTCGATGCTTGGTCCCTCATACTATAAAAGTATGTGGCCCAAGCATTCGAGGTATACAACCAGCCGTACATTAAAGGCCTGATAGCTATACATGAAAAGTATGTTAGCTACCAAGTTCATACAATAAATGTATGCAAATAATGCTACCGCGCTATCGTGTTGTTATACTTTTGTTCTACTGACTTCAAACTAAAAATGCTTGAATTACATACAATCTGTCTATAAAGTCCTTAAATATGAACTGTATGCATTTTTCATACGTCTAATTTCCTTTTTTTCTCTCCGTGTATCTTTAACTAAACCTAACTCTTTATATTCACTTATAATATCTTTCACAATTAACCGTTCGTCCTTACTTGCTCTATGAGGTTTGCTCCAAATCGGTGAGCTACCCTCTTTTTTTTTTTCTCACTATAGACGTACAATCCAACTCACTCATATCTCTCGCAATGTCATTTCGATAATTATTTAGTACATTGATGAGATCACTCAAGACCTTTTTTTCCGGTGAACTCTCGTAATTGATATCTTCCTCGAAGATAGCTGTCATCTTCTTCTTTATGCTGCTGATAACTGGTAAGGGAGATATCTCTCCTTTAAACATTGTTGACCCTTTCGTTAAGGATTCATCTTGGTTGCTGAAATTAGAATAAGGAACTTGGAGTTCCTCGCCATCACTATATACAACTCTCAAAAGATAAATTGAATACGCAGGTATTTTGGTATTTTCTATGGTAGAAAATTTGGCACTTGAGGATACACTTGTCGGATAATCGAATATGAATGCATCTTCTCTTTTTTTGAAGCATAAAACTTCACCTCTCTTGTAATAATACACGGTCGGTGAGTCGGAGAATGATCTTCCGATGATCATATCCAATTCCTGATGATCGCCTTGTACCAGTAAAATCCTAACATCTCGAACCGTTACATAATCCACGGTGACATCTGCTACTAATTGGCCCACTGACATGACAGTATAGTGATTTAGACCCCAACTCCTTAGCATGACACTTGCGTTTCCAATTGGCAGACTCATTTTCTTTGCTAAAGATTCATTTATTGTACAGTCTGAGCTTGCGGTATCAATCTGTGCTTTAAATTCGCTTTTGTTTATAAACACATTTTTTAGGTATTTTTTCAGTGAGCTATCATGTGATGCATTCTCGATGCTGCTTACTTGACGTTTCACTTACATCTCCATCTTAGTGCAGTGACATTGTGTATGTCCTTTCGCTTCGCATTTTCTGCATGAAATTTCTTTAATTGGCTCAGGACAATTTCTTGCTATATGGCCATAGTAGTTACAATTCTAACATTTGAGTTCCCCGTTTTCATTTCTCAGAGATGGTTGCTGATTTAGTCTTCGTGCGAACTTTGACGTATCTTGTTTCCATTCCTTAACCATTGTTGGTGCTGTCTTCACTATTGTTTGCGATGAGCTCGGCTTTGCCTTTTGTTGATCGTTTCGACCTGGTAGTTTGTCTTGTCCTTTTATTCTTTCCAATCGATGACTGTTTACTCGCTCTTGTGCTATAATATCATGCAGCAGTTCGTCTTCTGAGATATGGAACTGCGTAGGCAAAACGTTACAAATGTCTTTAGACCACAACCCTGTTAAAACTTGCTCCTTTATTTCCTGGAAATTAAGCCTTAGCCTATGACACAATTTTACCTTGGAATAATAGTACGTAGACGTTGTCCCATTTTTCTCTTAGACTCTGCTAATAATCTGCTTACACTTAGCTTTTTGGGTTTGTTCTATGACGTATGAATTTCTGAATGCTTCTTGGAATGTTTCTCAATTTTCAAATTGAGCCGCGTTTGAAGAATACCAGTCTCTGACTCCACATTTCATGTGCATCTTTGCGGCCTCAATTGCGAAGTTGTCAGGCCAACGATGGAGTTTTCGCATGGATTCTAGAGTGTCAATCCATTCCTTTGCTTTAGATGTTCCAATTTCTCCTTCAAAATAATCGATTACTTAGCTTAAGTCAGACATTATATGACAGCTAGGAACAGGATTCGCATTTTCCGTCCGTGCCGAGCTTTGATTTCTCGTTAAATTTTCAAGAAGACGCATCATCGTCTCTTCGCGACGACGATCGTCTTCAATCAATGTCCAAACCGCTTCTTCTAATATATTTCCTACGCTTCAGATTGGTTGTACATTAGAATTTTGTTATTGAAATAAGTCTCGACGAAAATGAAGGTCATTTGGGTTTCTGTTGTGATGTGGATCACTTTCTAAGTGTCAGCTACTTCCGCCTAGAATGTTCCCTGGTCTCAGATTCATTGATGTGAATAAAGTTTCGAACGTTCAAATGAACGAAATATTTTTTTCAAATTATATTTTATCCAGAAATATTGTGCCAACTAAAAATGAGAATCAGGATTACAAATTTATTTAATTCTTTGTTATTTTCAATGTAAATGAATTAATATTTAAAAACTTTTTGTAGTTACAGATACAATCAATACAAAAATTCGTTCATTTAAACGTTCAGAACTTTTCAATCATGATTCATTGGGGTATCCCTAGAACCTAGAGTTCGTCTTCCTCTTCCTCTTCCCATTATACTTGTAAGTCTCTCCCAGTTTGCTAAACCATTGGTTTCTAGTGGCGTTGGGTCGACTTGCATATTTTCATGAAATTGCATGGAAAATCGTTCGAAGTCTTCCAGCAAGTACATTTGATCGAAAAAGATAGATGGGGATCGGGGAGAGTTTGAAAAGGATAGAGAAGTGGGGATTAAAAGAGATAAGAGCGATTTTAAGTAACAAGGAGATAGAAAGAGATGGACTGTAATAGGCAAGAGATAAATGGAGATAGAGACGTGCGGATTCAAAAAAATTGAGCAAACTTTGATTGAAAAGAAGATAGAAAGAGATAGATGGTAATAGGCAATAGATTGAAAGATCTAGAGAAGTGGGTATTGAAGGAGATAGGCGTGGATGTAGATAAGAAAGAAATAAAAAGGAATAGGAAAGAAGAGATTCAAAGAGATAGAGTAAACTTTGATTGAAAAGGAAATAGAAAGAGATAGACGGGGATGGACTATAGATTGAAAGAGGTAGAGAAGTGGGGATTGAAAGAGATAAGCGTGGGTGTGGATTAATATGGAGATAGAAAGAGATAGGCGAGTATAGGCAAAAGGTAGAAATGGATAAAGAATCCGTATCATTTTTTATCTTAGGGATAGAAAGAGATAGACAGGAATAGGATTTCTATCTCTTTACTTCCAGCATCGTTGAACAGCTACTCCAATTTATCATTGTCGCAAGACGACATCGTACATGGGGGCTCCTATTGTATTTTACTTAATTTGCCTCAATTACTTAATTTTTACTGGGATAGAACGTAATACTGGGTTATTTGAATTAAAATACTGATTATGATGGAGAGGGTCTAAAGTGAGAATTATCGCAGATTAGAGTCCATGAGTTTAAATGGAAGAAATATTGCCTTGGATAGATACACTGAAAAAGGTCAAGACTTCTAAACCCATACTAATTCTGTAAGTGTACCTCCCAGATTATCTCACACCACTCAGCGTGAAGAATTACTTTATAGAAAAATTGTTCAGCTGTAGTATTCACTTTGGGTGTTACTGCTTGCCACTTAAAAAGAACTCCAAAGCATTCTGCAATCGACGTCGAGGAGAAAACATTTCTTTAATATTTTTTCTGACAAAAACAAATATTAAGGGTGTGGCAAAATGAACGGTATTACATCAGTAATTATTTGTAAGTACTGTAATTATAATAACAAATTTTATATAAAAATCTCATAATCCTTTACAATCTTTAAAATTCTATGAAATATTTAAAAATACTATGTCATTTCTCGAAATTGTTAGATTCATTAAACACCGTTATACTTTTGAATTATCTTAAAATTATAAAATAAAATAATCTGCTTCAGTGGCATATTTTCATCACTCGTCGCGCTTCGCGTTTCGTGTTGCGCGCTTATTCTCGCTTAACAACTTTTATCGCTGCACTATAATTTTGTTGTAATTACGTTAGTTGTACATGAAGAAGAAATATAATTTATTTAAGGTTCTATCAACATTCAGGTACACATTCCCATCAGTGCACTCACGCTTCGCGCTCAGTTCTGCTTAACAACATTTTTCACCATTAAAACGAAAAGTACTCATTAGGACGTATCTTTGGGGAGTAAGAAACACCCCTGAAGTTTCATTTAAAAAGAAATTCCTTCCATCTCCGCAACGCCGATATAGCTAAAAATGAAAAAAAATAAAAAACATTTCTTTTAATTTGAAGTGCAAAGAATTTTTTTTTAAGATTTCGATTATCAATTAAAATAGTTCATAGCATACAGATTTATACCTATTATCAGTAATTCCATTTAAATGTTTTTTACTCGCGCTAATTGACTGTATGTTTCAAAAAATTGGTGGGGGAGACCAATTGGGCTAGTTGACCAATGTTTTACTTATTGATTTTTCAGAACTTTACTTTTAAATTTAAAAAATGTCGGTTCTCATAATATAAAAGCATGTACCAGGGCCGTGCGCAAGGGGAGGTTTTGGGGGGTACAACCCTCCCCCGTAGACATATTAACATTAAAAATAAGTTTTTATTTTACATGAAAGAAGATCGTTTAAAGGAAATTTTTTTATTGTAACATATGAATTAATCATAAAAATATTTCGAACCCTCCCCCCAACATGAATTCCTGCGCACGGCCCTGGCGTGTACTCTTGGTCAGCATTTAGATTTTTTTCATGCGTTTATATAAACTATTGAAAAAATGGCAGGATTATTCTGAGAGAGGTAACGAATTGACTAACTTGCCCCGAGTGCAGGGCAAGTTGGCCACTTCGAAAAAAATCATTATAAAAGCCACTGACGAAGGTGATAATTAATAAGATAGTCATGTTATTAATTTATTTTTCATTAAATCTTATTTCAATCTTAGTCTATTGTTTATCATATTTTTATAGGATTTTTAAACATTTTATTCTAAGTTACAATAAATAATTCAATTGTTACATTCCCATCAGAGAGAATATATTATATTTGTGTAAAATTTAACCCTCTCATTTTTCGTTAAATCTTCACGTATTGTGACCTCCTAAACCCCTAAAAATATGATTTTACCAATGTGTCCGCCTGTGTGTGTGCGTATGTGTGTAGATTTTTCTTTTTCGTTTATAATTACTGTCGAAGGAATTAACCGATTGGATTGGCCTTTGGTGTACTCTTTTAGTGTCTTAAATTAAGGCCGAGTTCGTTGGCCAACCATTTTTGATGCAAATTAAAAAAGGTAGAACATTTTTAAAATTAGAAAAAAAATTTATTTTAAAGCCAAATAACGCACGATATGAAAAAGAGTCAAATGATGAAAAGTATATCTTTTTAAACGCCCTACAGCACTGTCGTAAAAATTTTGTGGATTTTCTTGAAAAATCGAATATTTAAATTTCGAGCCAAATAACGCGTGATACAGAGAAAATTATAAGAACATAATTATTGGTCTTTAAAAGATAAAAAAATTCTCCCTTGAACATTTTTTAATACGAAGATTAGTTTTTTTGTTTTAAATATTAACACAAATCGTAAGGTATTGTTATGTCCTGGAGAGGATAATAAAATAGCCAATTTCCCTAAAGTTCTCGTTTTAAATCCACATGAGTGAATTAGGGACGAGATCAAGCCAAAGAACGAGACAATTAATCAAATTAACAATTCTTTATTGATCAATTACAATATTCTTGAATCATGCGTGAGTGAGAGACAACTTGAGAGAGAGAGAGAGAGAGAGAGAGAGAGAGAGAGAGAGAGAGAGAGAGTGGTGGACGCCTTGAGGACCTCCTTGAATTCTGACACCGTCCTATAAAGAACGTTTCAGATTAGGTTTATGTTTTTAGAAGGTGGGAGAGGTAAAACTTTAACGGTGGGGACTTACTTGTCTGTAGCGTTTTATTGCTTCCAGCTTCCAAGTTTCCCAAATGTGTGGAACACGGTCTTTAAGAGTCGGTTAGGGATGCTCAGCACTGACTTGAATAGCCGCCGTACTGTAATCCAGAAGGTTGACGGGCCTGACAGGTGGGTCCGGAGTCTGACTTCAAAAATGATTATGTCTAGGGGTTGAAACTTGTAGATTTAGGGTAACACAAGTTGGGGGCACGCACAACATCCACTCGGTAGAACTCACTGAAGATTTGAAGACTAAAGAATTGAATCAATGAAAACTAAACATTGATAATCAAAGATTGAACTCTCAAGACCGAGACCGACGTGACATAGACTGCAGCTTAGACTAACGTAGTAAGGTGGTACAAAGTAGACTGGTGCAAAGTAGACTGGTTCAAAATAGACTGGTTCATCTTGGTTTTTTGTGTATTTTTATATCCTTTTGGGGCCATTCTCCATTGTGACCTTTCCTCCGTAAAGGAATCGAGTGATTTCACAGTTCGTCTCTCCGTAAGACTTTAATGGTTCATGGCTTCCTATTTTTGGCTAGGGGAGACCTTTCTTCGTTTGGTCTCTAAGTAATTTATATCTCTATCCTTTCGATGCTTACACGTGTTTGAAAACATTAGGATTTTAGATTTATTGATTAGTTACGATCACGTAACAGTATGTATGATATTTTAAAATAATATTTAACGAAAATCTTGAGCGCTTATTTGAAAATAGGTTTTTTAAGATCAATAGAACATTAAGTAAATTAATTTTCTCTTAATTCTATGATATTTAAAAGTATTTCAAGAGATTTAATAATTTTTTTATTTAATAAGGTATATGTTCCAGTAATCGTATTAAAATATAAAGTGTGAAGCGCGAGTGTTCTAATGAGAAAGTGTTCCTTAAGGTCGATAGAAACTTAAGTAAATTAGTTTTCTTTTTCATTTGAAACTAAAGTAATTTAAATAAAATTATATGTATAGCAGCGATGAAGGTTGTTAAACGAATGCAAGCGCGCGAAGTGTGATGAGAATGTGTGCTCACAATGGCATCCCTAGTCAATGATATATTTGACACAAGTCTGCGAAATGCAATTAAATAACAGCGGAAGTGTTTGCACAACTTAATACACTCACATTACCAGTGGTGGCGTTGTTAAAATAAGCTAGCTGTGAAGTTGTATCAACTTTTGTGCTCATTCAATGAGCGCTTTGCTTCCTGTAAGCAAATATGATTTGCTTCCTCATAGAGAAAGCATTAAGCTTCGATATTACTTGCTTCCATTTTTTTTTTTGGATTGGAAATTTTATTATATGGGTCAATCGATTCCTCTCGACATAAGGAATCTTTTTTCTCCTGACATTTGCTTTGAATTTTGATTATTTGAGAAGTTATAGTCGAAAAATGAATTTTTAAAAAATTTTTAAAGTACATAAAACTTGTAAAATAAAATATTTTATTAAGCCCTTCTGATAGAATCCAGGTTTTATAAGGATGGAGTAAGTGTGCCAAATTTCATCACTTTCTATGCACACGTTCTAGAGATATGGTGGGAACAAAAAAAGGGACACACACATACACACACATACACACACATACACACACACACGCGCGGATAATTTTTGAGGTAATCATACTAGATATATTCCAATTGAAATTTATCCAAAAAAACCTTTTTCTGGAAAATAGATTTTATCACTATTGCAAAGCTTCCTCTATGAGGAAGCAAAAGAGCACCAACAACTAGCCCCTGTCTCCCCTATACTTATGGTATAATTGTGCATTTAAATAGAATTTATTATTTTAGGTTTTGTTACCTGTATGTTAATAAGAAACAGTTTTCAAGACGAATATCATCCTCGTAATCCGGGACCGTTTGATCCAGCTCAGAGGAAGGTTAATATACACGAGTTTCTGGAGGTAAGATATTTAAAATTTTTATACTACGTAAATATTAAATATATCAATATCAAGTTATATATATATATATATATATATATATATA
>UCOH01006762.1:0-14312 GCA_900474275.1 Synergus japonicus
GTTCCTGAGTTGGTATTCGAGCTTTTTCCCAAAAAACAAAGACCTCCTGCATTGCTAGTTTGGCACTTTCACGTAAATCTAACTTCACAACACGTATATTGAAAAATAATACACTCAAAACGTCTCTCTTTGATGGCAATTTACTTCCAGATATGTTAGACCAGCAATATCCAACTAAATAAATTTTTTTACGTAATAAATGGGTAGAAGACATTGTGACACGAAAGTTGGTTTTGCTTCGTTCGATATCCAAGATTGAACTGCGTTACAGTGTTACACGGCGTCGCGTCAGGCCGTTCAAGCGTCAGGAATGCCAGGACGCGCCAGGTGCTCAGGTAACTCAGGTAAGTCTCTGAGCAGGTAAGCAGGGTCTATTGATCTGAAAATGCATTAGTCCCACAAAATTTCGACCCAAGACGAGTTGCCTCCGCTAGCATTTATCTTGGATCCAGGTTTGGCGAGATATATGTTAGATCCCGGTTGACACAGAAATTTGAGCATAGTGCATTATTGCATGCTTTTTCGCATTTTTCTCGAAAACAGTTAGTCACACGAGAAAAAGTTATAGATAATAATATGTGTATTTTGGATAGATCTACAACTTTTGTATAAAGCATTTTTCTATATAATTCATATTTTGAAAAATAAACAAATAAAATTGATTTTTTTTTCAATTTTCAAGGGCCCAAGGGCTCCCCTTCCCTTTGTCCGCTCGAGCTAAAATTTTACACGAATTATTTTCTCCCTAAGTGGAACCAAACTGGGGGGTAGCATCAATAAATTTCAAACTTTGAAAATAAGAGCCACCCTATTGGGTCATGGAATTGCAGACGTACTATCGTTAATTTTCGTTCCATAAAGTCTTTAGTCTTAAGGTGAAGTAGGCGCAACCATGACTTTTCTTGGTAGTCTCCAAGTTGCAGCTTGGTGATTGCTGTCCATAATTTCCTATATGCATTTGGTTTCTTTATTTCTCGATTTGCTGTTTTATTCTCTTGCCATTTGAGATAATCCTGATAGAATCCAGCTTGCTGATCCAATAAGTTTTCTTCATCGAATATAAGGTCGTCTGCGAACAATCTTCTGGTGAGCCCTGAGTTTGCAGGTCGTGGTGCACTTATGTTTTCGCCATCTGAAAGTTCACTTGCTGAGTCGCTTGTCTCAAATTCATTTCTTGAAGGAGCGATTATCGGAAACAATCGTGACAAACAGTCAGCAGCTTTATTTTCTTTTCCTTTTACATACTGGATTTCATACTCATATTCTTTTAACCTGAGTCTCCATCTTAGTAAACGGGATGAGGGATCCTTGACATTGTTTAACCAAGTCAGCCCTTGGTGGTCAGTTTGAATTTTAAATTTTCTTCCCAACAAGTACTGCCTGAGTCGTTTTACCGCCCAAACGATGGCTAAAAGTTCCTTCTCAGATGTGCTGTAATTTTGTTCTGCTGCATTCAGTGTTCTTGAAATGTAAGAACAGGGGTGTCCTTCTTGGGATAAAACGGCTCCTAGACCTTTGTTGCTAGCGTCGGTTGTTAGTAAAAACTCTTTCGAGTAGTCGGGATATCTTAGCACTGGAGCTTCATAGAGTTTTTCTTTCAAGAGGGCGAACCCTTCCTGGCATTCGGCAGTCCAATTAAATATCACATCTTTTTTCGTCAGTTCTGTCAGTGGCTTTGCTATACATGAAAAATTGCTTATGAATTTCCTGTAATACCCTGCGAGTCCTAGGAACGACTGTATTTCTTTCACGTTCCTGGGTTGCTTAAAATTTCTCACTGCTTCCAATTTTGCTGGATTAGGTTTCATCCCATCTTTAGTGATAACGTGACCGATATACTCGAGTTCGGGACGAAGATATTCACACTTATCAGGCTGTAACTTTAGGCCTGTCTGCCTGAGTCTTTCAAAAAGTGTGAAGAGGTTCTTGTTATGTTCCTCTAGAGTAGAACCAAACACAACTATGTCGTCTAAATAAGCAAAACATATTTTTTCTGACAGTCCCCTTAATACGCTGTCCATTATTCGCTGGAATGTAGCAGGGGCATTTTTTAGGCCAAAAGGTATCCTATTGAATTCGAAGTGTCCTTCCGGTGTTGAGAAGGCTGTGTATTTTTTGGATCCTTCTGCCATGGGTATTTGATGAAAACCGGAACTTAAATCAAAAGCTGAAAAGAATTTAGATTTTCCTAGTTGATCCAGAATATCGTCGATCACAGGTAGAGGATATGCATCTTGATCAGAGTTCTCATTGACCTTTCTGAAGTCTATGACAATTCGCTATTTTTTTATTCCCGAAGCGTCTCCTTTTTTCGGTACTACCCAAATGGGGGAATTGTAGGGTGACTTTGAATGCCTTATCACTTCTTTCTTCAGCAGATCTTCCATTTGTTTCGATATCTCTTTCTTGTGACACTCTGGCGGCCTATATGACTTAATATTAACTATTTTTCCTGATTTAAGGATAATCTCGTGTTCTACTAAGTCAGTACAAGGAAGCGGGTCACCTTCTAGGTAGAAGATATCATTATAAGTGACTATTCCTTTCCATAGATTTTTCCGTACCTCGTCATCGATATGTTCCAACCTAGTTTTATTTTGTAAGTCAGTTAGTCGATGTCCAATGGTTTCTCCCTTTTTTGTGAGTGTTATCCTATGGACTTCCTTTATCTGTTGTATGCGATCATATTTCGGTACTTTCATCAGAGTAGGATTTCTATCATAATTATGGTATGGGACAATTAGTTGATTATTTTTAATTGTATAAATCCTATCCGATATGTTGGGATCGTTTTCGATAAATACTTCTTGGTCGGGTTCTTTGATATTTATTTTGTTAATTTTGGTTGTGTTGCCACTGATGTATTCTCCATCATCATATAAGGGTAATTTTGTATTGTCGAGAATTAAATATTTTGGTGTAATTGAGTATCTGGAATATTTTTTGAAAAACGATATCCCGATGATCCCAGCTTCTGGCAGGGGAAAATCATTCTCCACTATATGAAATAGATGTTTTTTACCAAGGTAATTAATATATGTGGCATAGTGTGAGAAGTTTTGATCTTTTCCCATGACAAAATATTTTTTCATGGGGAATATCTTGACTTCCTTTGGTACATATTTCTCCTTTATAATATTAATCGCTGCACCAGAGTCGACGAGTAAACTGTATGTCACTCCCTGTGAGTTTTTTCCTAAGATAGATAATAATCTTTCGCTGATGTTAGAAACTCTGCATTTTCCTCGTAGTCTACTTGCTCGTTTATTTCTTCTGGACTCATTTCCTGGCATTCTAAACAATTCTCCTCTCCCTCTGGATTCTCTATCTCCTGTATGTTTCTTACAGGGTTCTGTGGAGGACGAGTTTGGAATTGTCCCGATGGAAAATTTGGGTTTTTATTATAACACTGCGCTGCTATGTGTCCGCGTTTCCTACATTTGTGGCAACTTAAATTTATTTTTTGTTGAAGCGGCATCTTTGAATTGGGTACTTCCGTCTTGGGCATGTAGTTGCTGGCAACCTGCTGTGTTTGGAAATGCGGCTTTGCCGAAGGGACACTGCTGCGCGGTAGGGTGCGAGGGTGCGTTCTCACAGCTACCTGCATGTGTGGGCGTACTGGTTGAGATTCTTTGAACCAGATTTCCATTTCTGCTGCCTGATTCTGGTCTTCGCATAGATTTCTTGGGTTTTGAGCTTTGACTTGTAGTCCGATTTCTCTTTTCAAGTTAAGCATATATCTTTTCAAAGCTTGCTTTTCCTCCATCTGGATAGCGATCTTTCTTTCAATCTTATTGGTGTGCTCTGACTGGAGTGCGTATTTAACCTCGTTTATCGCTTGTCTGAACCGTCCATTAAAATTTTGTACTGTTTCAGTAGGACCTTGTCTGCAGCTCTCCAATTTAGATCTAAGGGCAGAGACTGATCCCGTTAGATTTAGATTTTTTCTCAAGGCATCAAATAAACAGGGGAAGCTATTTATTTCTATATACCGAATTGCTCTTTCTGCGTGATGTGTTATCCTTTCAGCCAAAATAAAGTCCAGCAGCAACTCGGGTTGAGAACACCTCTCTTGTGCCCTTTTCACCGATCTTATGAAATCTTCTACACCTATGTCATCCTGTCCAGTCAAAGTCTTTATCGTCCTTATTATGTCTTTAGCTGGGATAGTGTCGATGGGAGGCTGTCTCATGGTCACGTTGGATCGAACTCGTATTAGTCTTTGACTTTCTCTTTCCTCATTGACTCGCTCCCTAATCTCTCCGGCCCTTTCTGTATTCGTCTGTGTTTCTTCGTCTCGGTCGTCATCCTCGTTATCGGAAGTGATGTTATCTCCCTCGTCTGTCTCAACAATCGCTGGGGCTCCTATTCTTTCTTCCAGTCGAACAATTTCCTCGATCCGGTTGTTGTTCTCGATGGTCAATTTTGAAACTCCAGTTTCTAAATTTGTCAATTTCGAGACGATGAGGCTAAGGGTCTCTGACAAGTCTTGTTGACTCATGATGGGGATGTTGTTTTCTGAACTATAAGTCTCGGATTGTGTGTCGTAATTTGTTGTAAAATTTTCCCTATAAGCGTGGAAAGCCAGCTTTCGATTTTTTGTGATTTTTTTTTTTCTATTTCGAGTGTCGGGTGTATATGTCGCGTTCCGCGTTATTAATTGTACAATTTTTTTTAATTTGATTTTGTTGTAAAAATTAATTGTTTTAAATAAGAAAAACAATGTGTGTAATGTACAGGCACAATAATTTTATTTAGTAACAAGTATATATTCAAGTGTACTTGCTCGAAAGGGACAAACTGACCAACAACTAAACTAAGGCGGAGAGCGTCCGTCCTTTTATACCTGCGTTTTATTACTTTAAACCTAATTGCTCAGTACACCTGGTGTTTACTCAATTTAAGAAATTCTGAACTTTCTAGATACAGACGCATTCTCGAACCTTCTAGATATAGACGCATTCTCGAACTTTCTAGATACAGACGCATTCTCGAACCTTCTAGATATAGACGCATTCTCGAACTTTCTAGATGTAGAGTTTTCGAGTTGATTTTCCACAACAGATTTAAACTCCTCACTTGCGGGATCGTGCTACAACAATGCCTCAAGGTTAATTCGAAGTGGGTTTTTTATTTTTATTAGAGGAGATAGAGGACGTAGAGCACTACGCCGTACCTACTGACGTAAGCCTAATCAGTATTCCAGAATTTGCTTCCCCAGATTATCGTAATAATCATCGGTGGCCGTTCAACGTGCCTATAGAAGACTGATCCTTCTAGAATACCTTACAAATTTTCTATCTTATCTCTAAGAAATGCTTACTTTTGAGACAGTTGTGTTGGTGGGGCGCTGTCCGTATGCTGTGCTAGGTGGTGGCTCTGCTACGTCGCTCGCACCGTCGCTTCGTCCTTCCTGCTTCGTGTCCTTTGAGTTGAGTCTTATCGCCTTGCTTTGCGCGCTCGAAAGAGCTTACTGTACTGAGTTACACGCCCTGTGATTATAAAGTCTTATTGTCTCGATCGACACGCTCTTCTTTTACTTAGTATGGGCAAGGATTCTGTTTCGTAGTAAAGGGTCTACTTAATTCAACCACATAAACGTGAATTCCTTACAGCCTTTACTGTGTTTCCGTAGAATCAACAGGAATCTCTGCTCTCATTAGAATTTTTTTTATAAAATTCAATTTCTCCAAGCCCGTAGGTCGAGGTATTACACCGTTTGAATCCTTAGATTCGTTGATCTAATCCTGGCAGGGTCGCCAATTTTTAACAGGGAGAAAGATAATTTGCACTTTTGTATAGTTAAAACTTTATTATTGAAAACTCCGTAGAGGGTTTTCCAAAAGGTACATGTATATTTAAGGGCTAACAGAAGACTGTCGGATGTTTCTTATCCTATGACCGCCTAAACCGGTCCTAGCTACCTAGGAGGATACAGAGTGGAAGGGATTTTTAAGGGAAACCGACCAGATGTCGGAATTCATGGAAAAACGAATATTTCCATTCCTTACACATATTATTTTCTTCTAAATTTAATTGGCTTATCATCTAGCTTACTTTGTAAATCTATTGAGGGGGCACTCGCAGGTACATAGGTGACTACGTGTGATGGCATTTCGTTATTTATCTGATTAGTAGTACAACAAAAATTAATGCAGATTTTCGGAAGACATTTTCGCATTAGATCAAAGATTCCGCATTTGTAGAAGGTGAACAATAAGATAAGGGCTAGTGAAATGTATCCTAAATAAGATAAAATGTTCGTCGCCTTTTCTTTCCAAGAATGAGATCGCCTAATACTGTGTAACATATCTAAAACAGTTTCTATTTCGTCTAGCGATTTTCCTGCTGATTTTAACTCCTGATCATTTATTTGTCCTTTTAACGGCAAAAATTCGGTTCTAACAAGATTGAGATCGGACTCAGAAAACGGAATCGTAACGTTTTTTCGATATGAGAAATTTTGCATCTTGCTTTTAGATTTGCTTAGTTTTACAATATTGTAGTCGGTATGTATTACACAATTATCTAGGGCTTTAATCAATGTTACTTTGCTAATTGACTTCTCATAATTAGAACTGTCACAATTAATTTGTACAATTTCCTCTTTATTAGGAATCATTATTACCCCTAGATCATTCTGTAGAATATAAAACACAGTTTGATCAATTATAATTACATTAACCTTACAAATCTTATTGTCTAACGTCTTAACGCTGTTTTTAATTAATTGAGTTTCGCAAGATTTAGTTTCCGCTAGCAGATAACTAGGATTTTTCCTTTTACAAATTTTTATGGATTCTAGTAGTTTACAATTATTTAGATCGCTTTCTGATGTAGGAATATATAGTGTTTTTTGTTCGTTGATTAGTATATAATTTTCATTAGGAATTACTGCAATAAAATTATTCCCTCTTCGTATTGGTATCGGAATTAAGGGATGTATCTTGTATACTTCTTTTTCCCAAATCGGGGTTTTAATAGAGTAAACTAATTTGCTATTCATTAATAAAACAGTTATCTCAGAAATATCAATTAAGTATAGATAGTTTTCCTCGATTAATTAAACACTATGCTTTTCGTTAGTTTCTTCCTCGAATTGCTTAAACCCTTCTATAAGTTTACTCGGGGGTAGAATTTGAGGATGAATAATTCCGTGTTTCCCTTCATTAATTGCGTTAATTAATAATGATATGTCCTCGCTTAATTCCGATATGACAATTGTAAGAATTGTTATCTCATTGGCCATTACTATATTCGCTGTGTTTTCATTACTTTTATTTGCTAATTTTTTATAGTTATATATGATATTTCTATTTTTTAAAAACAAGGTGTCTACATCGTGTGTCGCTGAATTCAATATTGTTCTAATTATCTTGGTTTGATTCTGGACAGACATTTTTTAAATCTTGTTTTCGGCATATAACTGATCAAGTTCATGATTTATATAATCTAAGTCACTGTCTGATAATGTTCCAAAAAGGGCTTTAGATATACTTCCGATAAAATTAAAAGCTCCCCTTTTATATCTGTTTTTCCCAAGTAATTGATTGAGTAACAATCTTCGCGAATTCAACCGTTCGACCCTAGACTTCACTGTTTCCAGTTCAAATTCTTCCAGACACGATTTGCAACGTTCAGACACTGATTTTGATAGAAGATTAATTTGTTCAAATCTTGTATCTATGCTTTGTGAGTCGACAGATGAAATGAGTCGCCAGGTAGTATGGTAGATTTTTGCGGTACCAAGATTTTCAATGTATATAGTGGAGCCGTCTAAAGATGTCAGGGTGACATTGGCAGATGCGGTGTAAGCAAATGTCAGCAGTATCCATATCAAATACATTCTAGAAAAGGTGAAATGAACTATTGAGTTTTAATGGTAATAGGGCTTTAATCAATTAGCGTGTACCGTGTAATGTTTATTATTGTGCATTATTTCGTAATCGGAAACGCGGACACGTTTACATATCACATAGGGCCCAAGCCATTCAGTTTCCATTTTTGATTCTTTGCTATCGTTATGAAGGAGCACTAAATCTCCTGGTTCAAAGAGAGGGTTACTGACAATAATCTTAGCATCTTGGTATTGTTTTAATCGTTCCTGAGTTTTCAGAATCGCACTCTTTCCTCTTTCTAAATATTCCTCATGTCTTCTTTTTCAGATATCCAATAGTTCTTTATGTGTGAGTGATGTAGTTGTTGCTAAAATTGAGGGTAAATTGGGTTTTCTACCGAAAGTCATTTCAAAAGGGGTTAACCCCGTACTCTCGTGAACTGCAGTGTTAAGTGCTAGGCATACCAAGTTCAAGTTTTGGTTCCACTCAGTCTCATTATCGGCCATGTATGTCTTGAGTAGTTCTTTGATCGTTCCGTGAGTTCTTTCTAGGGCTCCATTACTTTGTGGATGGAAAGCAGTTTTTTTGATGTGTCTGATTCGGAAAAGGTTCTCAAATTTCTGAACCAGTTCTGATACAAAGTTTGCGCCTTGGTCTGTTAAAATGTGCTTTGGAGAAGAAAATATGTAGATGTAGTGATCTAGAAGATTAGTTAATATACTTTCGCTCGTTGTTTCCTTTAGTGCTACGAGGATTATATACTTCGTAAGCATATCTTGAATGGACAAGATATACTTGTTTCCAGACATCGTTTCCGGTAGTGGGCCAACTATGTCCATAGCTATCTTATCATTTGGTTGTGTGGGTATTTCTGGGATTACTGCTTCAACTTTGGGCCGAATTCGGGTTAATTTTTCCTGTTGGCATACTTTGCATTTCTTAACGAAGTCGATTGCATCATTTTCCATATTTTCCCACGATGTTTGTTCTCGAAGCCTTTTAATGGTCTTATTCTCTCCAAAGTGACCAGTAGCCACGTTTCCATGTGCTTCTCTTAGCGAATGCTGCCTTTCTCCTTCGTTTAATTGTTTATCCGGTCGTTCACAGAGGAAAAAAATATGTTCTTTAAATTTTTTCTGTAAACAAAAAATTTAACATATCTCCTATTCGCACGCGTTCTGTTACTGTAATTAAGGGATCTTCCATGTGAAATATGAACATGCTCCAAGTCTTGTTTGATGAAATCTTTTATTTTGATGTAGAGAAATTTCACCCATTTTTCTTCATCATAATCCGGTAGTTGAATTCTTAGCATAGAAAAGATGTTTTGTTTTGTAATTTTAATCCAGTTCTTCCCATTAGTTGCAGGCTTAATTTTCAATTTGCTGGGCATACGATTTCTTTTCCATACCGCATATTCTTGGTGAATTTCCTTTTCATCTTTTGGTTCTTGATTTCTCAGTCTTTCAGCAATTGGTTCATCATCTTCGTCTGATGTTGCATTGTCAAAATCGAGTTTTCCTGTATCGTTAGCTTCTGGGGTATCAGTTTTTTTTACTAGTGGCTTGGTTTTCCTGAGATTCTCCTGAAAGATCGTTATCTTGAATAGGATGGATTCTAGAGAGCGCGTCGGCCGCGGTGTTCTCTTTACCTTTTTTATAAACAATCTGATAATCATATCCTTCCATTTTTAATCTCCACCTCATTAACTTAGAAGAAGGATCTTTAACGTTGAAAAGCCATTTCAGGGCCTGATGGTCTGTTTGTATAATGAACTTTCGTCCTAAAAGATATTGACGCAGTCGTTTAACTGACCAAACGATCGCTAGAAGTTCTTTTTCACTAGTGTCGTAATTTAACTCGGCTTTATTTAATGTTCTCGATACATAGCAAACTGGGTGGCCACATTGGGATAGAATTGCCCCCAATCCTACATTGCTTGCGTCGGTTGTCAGTGTGAACATTTTTTTGTAGTCTGGATATCCTAAAACAGGTGCTGAGCAAAGGGCATTTTTTAATTTCTGGAAACTTTCCTCGCACGCTTGTGTCTAGGTAAAGGATGTATCTTTCTTTGTCAGCTCTGTTAATGGTCTGGCTATTGTTGAAAAGTTCCTAATAAATTGTCTATAATACCCAGCTAGTCCTAGAAAAGACATGACATCTTTTTGTTTCTCAGGCCTTTTAAAATTTTTTACGGCTGATAATTTATTTGGGTTTGGTTTTACCCCGTTTGCGGTAATTAGATGCCCTAAATATTCAAGTTCTGGTCTGAGGAACTCGCATTTATCGGGTTGTAACTTTAACCCCGTGGCTCGTAATCTTTCAAATAATATAACCAGGTTTTCATTATGTTCCTGAATAGTGTTTCCAAAGACGACAATATCGTCTAGATATGCAAAGCATTTTTTTCCAATCAGGCCTCGTAATGCAGTGTCCATCATTCTCTGGAATGTGGCTGGGGCGTTCTTGAGTCCAAATGGCATGCGATTATAATGGAAATGCCCTTCATGTGTAGAAAAAGCGCTATACTTTTTTGAGTTCTCATCCATTGAAATTTGGTGGAATCCGGAGGTCAGATCAAAAGCTGAGAAGAATTTTGCGTTTCCTAGATGATCAAGGATGTCATCGATTACTGGTAACGGGTAGGCATCTTGGTCTGTTTTCTCATTCGTTTTCCTAAAGTCAATGACGAGTCTCCATTTCTGTTTTCCTGATGCGTCACGTTTTTTTGGGACCACCCAAAGTGGTGAATTAAAAAGTGAGTCTGATTCTTCTATTATCCTTTTAGTCAACATTTCATTTACCTGTTTATAGATTTCTTCTTTGTGACATTCCGGATGTCGTGGTTGACGTACGTTGATGTTTCCTTCCTCTTTCAGGATGATTTTATGAGATGTTAAACCTGTAGAAGGTAGTGGGTCTCCAGGTAGTGTGAAGATGTCATGATAAGACGTGATTATCTTTTCTATCTCAGGTTTAAAAACATCTTCGATGTGTTCCAATCTTAGATTTTTATTTAAGAGTTTTAACCTCGCGTTTAGTTCTTCTTGAGTAACATAATTAAGGCGTTCTTCTCGTTCTGGGGTGACATTGATAAACTTATAGTTTATTTGATCATCTCTTAGCTTCAAATCTGTTCCTGAATTATTGCTGATGGGGATTTGAACTTTAGAATCACGAATTCTGTAAATAGAATCTGGGATGTGTTCGTGGTCTTCTATGATAATATCCCCTTGCTGTTTGCTCGTTTCGATGGTTATCAATTTTACGGTGTTCTTTGGGATAAGAATACCGTCGCTTTCTAAGAAGTAGCTCTTATCGTCCAGCTGGAGGTATTTATTGGACAAGCTAAACTGATAAAAATGTAAAAAAGGTATACCTATAATACCATTTTCTGGTATTGGGAAATTTTCTGGTACAATAACAAAAAGATGTTCCTTCTCTTGAAACTTTAATTTCGTGACTTCGCTGGTTCGATGTTTGTCATTTCCCATTGAAAATTCCTTGATTAGTGGGATTTTTTCGTGTGTTCGGCCAATCAGATTTTCTTTTATTATATTTATTGATGCGCCGCTATCTACCAGCAGTTTTATTATTCCTGTTGTTCCATGTAGACGTCCTCTGATGGAATATAATCTTCCTGATATTGCGGATATTCTATCTCTTCTGTTTCACATCTTTGAGTGGTTTCCTCCTGGATCGTGTCCTCTGAAAGGAGAACATTTACGCGATTTGGAGGTCGATTTCCCGAGGCTTGTGAGCGAAAATTTTTGTTTTTAGCAAAACATTGATTTTCTGTGTGTCCTGGTTTTTTGCAATGACTGCAAAATAGCTGCAGTCTTTCCTGTAAAGGCATGCTATGGTTTGGAGGGTTGCTAATTGAAAGATATTTATTTATGTTTGACTGTGAACTTGGAATTTGGAATGAGGGTTTAAGATGGTTTGGACGGGTAGCTAGGTGGTTTGGACGGGTAGCTAGTGGCAATTTATTTATAATTTTTGGCTGACGAATTTTTCTTTGTTCGTCTAGCCAGACTTCTGACTGAATTGCCATTTGTTGGGCCTCTCTGATATCACTAGGATTTTTACTGGAAACTCTATCTGAAAGTTCCTCTCTTAGGTTCATTATGTATTTTTCGAGGATTGTTTGTTCTTCGTTTTTTATGCAAATCCTTCGTTCAATTATGCTCGGATTTTTTGATTGTACAGCGTACAATAATTCATGCATTCTTTGGTTAAACTTGCAATTAAAGCTTTGAGAGCTTTCTGTGTTTCCTTGCACTACTTGTGACAATTTAGTGCGATATGTTTCCAGAGACCCCGTTGTACCAAAGTTAGTTCTTAAAGCCTTAAAAAGATCGTTATAAGAGCGAATTGATAGGAAGCGAATTGACTTTTCGGATTTTCCCTCAATCTTTTCGGCAAGAATCCAATCTAGTAATATTCCTGGGTCTGTGCATTGTATTCTTATCCTGTTCACCAGAGAGATGAAAGGTTCTACTCCCATGTCATCTTGTCCGGAAAGTTACTGGGCTGTTTCCTTCATTTCGTGATCTTAAATGTCTAGGTTCGATTTCTTCTTCTTCCTCGTCTTGCGAATCCTTCTCAGAATGTTTTTCAGACTCTCTGTTGTGGTTACTTGCCTCGGATTCTGAGGTGACCAAATTTAAATTCCTAGCAATTGCTTCTATTTCCGTTTTGCGATTATTTATCGCAACTTCCATATTCGACATTCTGTCCGTTAAGTTTTTCAATAGACTCAATATTTCTGAATTTACTTCCTCAGCCATGCTTGCTGGTGATAATTTTTAATTTATGTCTTTGTGTGTGTGTATGTGTATTGATCTTGGATTTTACTTGCTGACGAGTGTCGGGTGGTGTGTGTCGCGTACGCGTTACAATTTTCGTTTTTTTTTTCTATTTTGGACTGCGTCCTTTAAACTCTGATTTCATCCAATCGTGCTACAACAAGTACAGATGAAACTTCGAGTATGTTTTTTTATTTTTATTGACGGTGGCAGTGCTCTGGAACACCAGGAGTATACCAACGTTCCCTGGATACTGAATCAAAAGTCTAGAGATTTTTCATTCAGCTCTCCTTTCACAACTAATTGTTTTTTTGTTTATTTTATTCTTAAATTATCCACTTGGGCTTACTTGGTTATTTTCTCCGGGTCCCTTTTGCTGCTTTCTAGGCTGGATGACTCCGTAGAGAATTAATCCTTGGTCCTTGTGACAGCGGAAGAAGGCTGGTGACGTATCGGCCAGCTGGATCCCTGTAGTCTTTCTCTCGTCTTCTTCAGAGGGTATTACCGCTGTATGTCGCGCACCTCGAGGATTTACAGCTGTTTGTTGCTAACCCCAGTATAATGTATATATATATATATTTGTTTATTATTACTTTTGAATAATAATTTGGTTCTTATGAATACTTTTTTATTGAAAGACGTATCAGTCAAAAGTATCCTGGCAGGATCGCCAAAATTATTGTGACGGTCTAAATGAAAGTCTCTTTATATTTTTCAATTCTGTGAAAGGTCTGTGGATCAAGACAGAGAACTTTATTTGAAATGAAACCGAAGTTGAGGCCGTAGCAGTCAAACAAGGAATGATCTGCCTGGCCCATGCATCCGTAGGGCCCGTGTTCCCCGGATGCATTCTACAATCTAATTTTAGGATCTTAGGATAAGGGAGAAGGAGACAAAGTCTATTTTTGGAAGTCTAGAATGCTATGCTGAAGATAACATCTGGCCTATGCATTCCAACTTCACAATACTTAAATATAAATTTATTCTGACACCGGCTGAAAATACGCTGTCAGGCTTAAACAGTGTAAGGCCTTTGGAATTTTTGTTCTTATAGGATGTATTGCAGTTGGGAACACAGCACGTCATTGAAAATGAAAATATTATTTACACGAGGATAACAGAATTTCGAATTGAAATTCCAGCCTCAGGCTGGTGTCCCATGATTGCATTTTGCGTTGCATCATAATATATATAAATATATATATATATTATAACCCTTGGCTTATTTTTCCATTGTTCTATTTAAAATAAATCTAAAGTTACCAAAAGGTTACTTGGCACCTGAACCTATTACTTTGCTTAGGCGCTTATTCTTACTGAATTAAATTTTATTGGACGCCAGGTTATTTTGACTACTCCCCAAAATAACCAAAAGAGATTTAAATGATTTTAAAATGAATTATTAATAATTATTGACCAGCCTAACCCAACAAGTATAGGGGTCGAGGTAAGGGGGTTCATTATATGATTGAGAATGAGTATTCATAAGTTTATCACAAAACATAATAACAAATTTATTAGTTAGTATAATAGTCAATATGGGACTACGCCCTTTTACTAAATTAACAAATCACATAATAATAAAATCTAAATATGATTACTATGGGTTACTCCCATTTCAGAATTACGACAATGGTCTCACAACTTCTCATTAGCTTTGTAACGG
>UCOH01006763.1:0-11673 GCA_900474275.1 Synergus japonicus
TAATTAATTAATTAATAATTACACAATGCCAAAGTCTAAAAGCACTCCGCGGGTTCAGAAACACCGCGCGACAAATAGGATACCATATTTACGTGACGGAAATGCAAGTAAGTATATCAGTGAAACCTAACCTCAATATTAAAATTATTACTAAACTTGTTTATCAAGATTGATATATTCGCGGCTATCTTCAATTGACATTATTATTTGTTTTTAATTAATGCGAAATTATTTAGCACATAATTTAATACCTATAAATAATTATGGTATCAATTTCTAAATATAAGGTTATATATTCTAAGAAGACTTACGAACGTGTATTTAATTATATTTTAGGTTCTGAAGCCGATGACGATTGGGGTGGTAATCATCAGGCAAGACGCGGCACCGAAAATTGACGTTTTCCATTGTACGTTCTCCATATTTCTAATGTAATGCATAACAATATACATAATAATCAAATAAATGTTTGAAATAAATTAACTTTGTTTTTTATTATGTCCTTTTTAGATAGGATTTTCAACAGGCAATTAATCAGGATCCGGTCCGGGGCCGACCTGGCAGCCAGATCGGGCTGCCACATTCGGCACGGATCGGGCCGTGTGTTTCATCACGGGTCTGACCCAGGTCGGTTTCCCGATCCGAGCCGGATTTGGCCAGATCCGTACCCGATTGGGGCCACGGCAAAATTTCTGCATGGGTTATATTCCTTAACTGCTACCTTTTATATTCTTTTCACTTACCTTGCGGTGAGGTAACTTTCTTATTTTTATTCTTAGATGCTTTTCTTTATCTTGATAAAATCTACAAAATGTGAGAGTGAGAGAGAAGAAGAAGAAGAAGAAGAAGAAGAAGAAGATGAAGAAGAAGAAGAGGAAGAAGAAGTGTACTCTCACCACACAAACACCCATAATACATATAAATTTTGAGATCACGACAGATTATATTCGGAACAGACTTAATAATAACCCGATAATAGCCAATTGACATAGTATATAAATGTGGTACTTTGTGCAACACCAGCTTGTTATAATTTTGTGCTTATTTTCTTTTTAATTGCAATCATTTGTTTAATTTTCCGTTTAAATGTGTAGCTTACATTAACTAATGTTAACCACAATAGGAAAATTGTTGGTTTTTCTGTTTATTTTGCTGCTGTATGTGATTTATAAATTTCAATATTTGGCCACCCGGTACATAAAAATTTATTCTCTTTACATCAATTCTATACAGTGTTTAAAAGATGTACATTGCTCTTATAATAGCATATATATTATTTGTGAACGTATATAAAGTGTTTAAACGCGTTTTATTTGCATAAACGATGCAGTGTCCTTTACTGGGGTTCGACCTGATACCCGTGTGGAAAATTGTCATGGCGTTGTACTGTTTTTGTACAGTTCGCCTTGAATCTATATTGGCGCGGCACATACTGACTGTACAGTGGCTAGACTGGGATGTAACGTTTCGATCGACTAGTTTCTAGACAGTTTGACTAGATACTGAAAAAATGTAAATAAAAAATCTTATAAAAAATAATTATTAATTAAGAACATGGTTTATTCGTTGATGTATTATGGATATACTTATAAATAATCGATATTTGTAAATTTTAACGCATATATAAGAAATAAAATTTCGCACGCACGCACGCACGCGGGGGGGACTTTACTTAGGATAGATTTGTGAATTTTGGTAGTTCATTTTATTTAGATAAACTTCGGGAACCGTTGTCTCTAGGTTCTGCATTACTAGTGGTAAAATAAGCGTAGTTATCTTTCCTCATGGTGAGTTGATCTCTACATTCTATTATATTATGGGTCGTCGTAAATTTTTCAGCCGGCAGGTCATTTTCCACAGGTGGCGGTTCTGCTGATGGCCGTTGTTTCGTGTTTTCCGAAGTCGGATTTTCTATTTCGGGATTATCTCTATTGAGGATACTTGTGTCATTTAGATCATCGAAGATTTCTTCATCTGAATCTTCGGGATTATTTATTTCTTTATTTTCCTGAAAATTTTTGCCATCTTGGAAATTTTCGTCAAGAAGGTCTGAATCGTCTCAAAAGTAATCTTGTTCTGGATCATCGTCCAGTAATATGTTTCTGTTGAATTCAGGATCGGAGTCGATTAATTCCTTTTCTTCGTTTGTATTTTTATTTTTCCCTTTCTTACCTTTTGTCCTTTGATTTAGTTTCTTCCTTATTGTGGAGTTATGCGTAGTAATCTTCTTGGGTCTGCCTCGCTTCCTCTTATGCACTGTGGCTGGAAAGTCTGGGCTTGTATTTGTAGTAAAATTTTGATTTTTCTCGTCTTCAGAGGTTGTGTAATCTTTGTATAATATTTGTTTATTCTTGTCTTCAATTAGTTTCTTATCTTGACTTCTGGTTTTCATTGCATTGATTTGTGAATCTTTTATTGGGGTATTTTTCTTCCCAAATTTTGAATTTCTGACTTCCGAAGGTTCGGTTTTGCCATCTGTATTTAATTCTTTACTTGAGGGTAATTCTTCCTCGAAGTTTGATATTTGATTGGTGGCTTTTATGATTTTTGGCTCACCATTATTTTTGATTATTTCATTTGAGAGATTTATTTGTTCATTGTTATGTTTCTCGATTGGATTTCGTGATAAGGCATTGGCATTTACATTGCTTTTACCGGCCTTGTGGACAATATCGAATTCATATTCTGCTAGTTTAGTGTGCGAGAAGTATAAGCTATTGGCTTATCTTGTCCTACCTTACCTTGTGAAAGTATTCCACCAATTGCGTATCCTGAGGCATCTGTAGTGAGTATAAATGGTTTGGAAAAATCAGGACGTTGAAGAAGCGGTTCTTCACATAATTTTTGTTTCAGTGTTTCAAATGCTGACTGTTGCTTGTCAGTCCAAAGAAAAGGGGTGTCCTTTTTTAATAATCGGGTTAAGGGTGATGCTATTTTAGAGAGTCCTTCTATGAATCTTCTATAGTAACCTGCGAGTCCTAAAAATTGTTTAATGTTCTTTTCATTTTTCGGGTTTGGGAATTCGCTAACTGCCCTTATTTTCTTAGGGTCTGGTCGTACACCATGACTGTCTATTATGTGTCCTAAATAGGTTACTTCGTGTTTTAAAAATTCACATTTATCGGGTTGAAAAAGGTAAATTGTCATTTCTTAGGCGTTTCATGAGTTCTTCAAATTTTCTACCGTGTTCCTCTAATGTGTCTGAGTGACTAATGTCTATGTCATCTAAATATACAAAGAGTTCAGTGCCCTGTAGTCCTGTTAATACAACGTCCATTAGACGTTGAAAAGTCGCGGGTGCATTTTTTAATCCTAAGGGCATTCTATTAAATTCATAATGTCCATATGGGGTTGAAAATGATGTTTTGTGCGAATGTTCAGGATCCATTGGAATATGATGGAATCCTGTCGCTAAATCAAAAACGGAAAAATATTGCGCGTTTCCTAATTGGTTCAATATTTTGTGTATATTAGGGAGGGGGTATGAATCTCCAATCGTTTTTTCATTAAGTTTCCTAAAGTCTAGTGTACCATCCTCCATTTTAGTTGACCATGAGAGTCAAGTTTTTTCTTTACTAGAAATGCTGGTGAGTTATAAGGTGATTGTGATGGTTTAATAGTGTTATTTTTTAAAAGTTCATTCACTTGCTTAGTTATTTCTTCTTTTTGGAAAGGAGGTGTTCTAAATTGTTTCGTGAAAATGGGCTGCTCGTCGATGGTGGGGATTTATTTTCTTTGATTTCTAGACATTCGTCTGTGTAGTTTATGTTGACCCTATTTTCAATAAAGAATTCCGATCCTAGAACTCCATCTTCTTCTATTGGAACATCATTAGGAATTATGTGAAAAATTGTTGGATATCCGAAGATATCTAGGGTTATTTGTCCTAATGTGTATACTGGTAATAGATTTATAACTGTCAAACATAATATTTCATTTTTGTGAAATATTACCGTTTTCAGATACCTGGAGAACCTCTTGAAGCGACACATATAACAACTCATAAATGTTATGATTGTTTTAGTTCTTCGTTATATTTTCTGTTTCGACAAATTTCTATAGTGTGACCGGGCTTCTTACAATATTGACATTCTGTGTAAGGTGGTCTATTACCTGGGGGTTTATTGGGTCTTTCGTACCCTTGAAAACGAGGAGGTCCCTGAAATGACCTGTTGTATTGTTGCCACTGTGATCCTTCATTAGGTCGTGGTTGGCTATGAGCCTGGAAAGGTTGTCGCGTGCCCCATTGACTTCTTTCATTCATTTGGGGTTTAGAGTAGTATAAGGCTGAGTGAGGTCTAATATTAGGGAATTTATATTGGTATATTTGACCTATACTTCTACAGGCGAGGGCTGGCTATGTGTCCTCTTCTTCCGCATATTTGACATGTTATTTCTTCCTGAGAAATGTTGATTTTTACACTTTCGCCTCTGTTGCGTCTATTGTTGTGTAGGGCCGACTTTACCGCGAGTTTTCTTTCGATTTCTATGGCATTATTTACCACAGTTTTAAATGTGAATGGATTATTGGGTGTTTCGATAATATTAGTTTCTATTTCTGCTTTAAGTCCGCGAAGGAAACAATCTATAATATCTTTGCTTACTTCTTCGGTGAAGTTCCTATCTTGCAACCCTGTGTTGCTTGTTCGGTGTGCATCGAGGATTTTATCTCCTATTTCTTTTACGCGGGACGCGAAGGAAAACAATTTTTTGTTTTCCCATTGGTAAATGTTACCTAATTCTCCCTGAAGTTGGTACACTGACTTATTTTGCGAAAATACTCTTTTTAAACTATCTATGAGTTCTTGGACTGTATTATATGTGTTACCCGACAAACATTTTTTTGCTTCTCCCTTAACTTTTGTTTTTAATAATTTCACGAGATTGGTTTCTGATGTGGGCGGCAGCATTTCTTTTGCCTCTTTACACCATTCTATAAAATTTTCTAATGAGTTGTTTTCTCCAGAAAATATTGGGACGACTTCGAGAGCATCGCGTAATGAAATGTGTTGATTATTCGCGATTGTAACTACCTGTGGAGCTGTCATTTTTGTTTCTTCAAATTTAATTAAGTTTTTTAATAACGGCTTGGTAATACTTTTATTTAAGGTTATGGATTTCTCTCGTTCTTCAAAAGAATTTTCAGATTCTTCTTCAGAATCTACTTCTGAGGTCTCGGATGAATCTCCTGTGATTTCGAGGTTATCTCTGTTTATTATTGTGGAACTCTGAGGTTTTAATGTGGAGTCAAAAAATGATTCTTCGAAATTTGATGCATTTAGGGTTAGATTGTCTTGTGAAGAACTAGCACTTATAATTATGCTTGTGTCGGGGATTGGGGTTTGATTAAATTCTTTAGAGGTTTCTTCAGTCGATTTTTGAATTTTTTGTCTATTCTTGAAAGTTTGAATAATCCTATTTTCTTCTACTATACGTGCTAAATCTGAATTGTTCCTAGCTAAACTTCGGGTTATAATTTGATGGGGTGGTTCTTTATTAGGTGCACCTTTTTTTGACATTGGGATTTTGAAACATTATTATAATAATTGCAGGTAAGATTATTTCATAGGGTTTTTAAGAAAGGCCAGATTTCGCATACACAATATATTTTTAAAAATTATAAAGAAGCTTAAGATTAACTCTTGGTTGGGTCTGGTTATAAAAAAAAAATTTAAATCAAACTCAAACTGAAAATTTGTTCAGGAGTTTTAAAAGAGAATTATTTGAAAAGGAAATTTCGCTAATGAATTATTAAATCATAATTTATTCAGAAAATAAATAATATTATACGCAGTATTAGAAATGAATTTAAAGTTTTGAATATTTATTAGAAATTTGAATTCAATTATTTGGTTGAAAATAAATCAAGTGTTTTTTAAAATTTTTGAATAAAATCTTTAAGGTTTTATAATAAAATTGAAATAGAGTTGAGTGAAAAACGTGTATGAAAATTTAAAATATGTTACAGGAATTAGAAAAAGTTAGCTTTTGATTTACTTAGCTTGCACAAAATTAAAAAAAAAATAGAGAATTTCATTGACGAGTTGAATTTATTGAAAAATTTATGCACAAGAATAGAAGAATAGTTAATAAAAGATTTTTGAAAAAAAAATTTTTCAATTGGCTTGCTGAATCCAGGCCGATGCACCAAAATTGAAATGGAGTCTGTTACATCCTACCTATTATTTATTAATTAATCGATCTAACTGGCAACAGACTCAATTTCGTTATTACTAATCTCTCGTTTTAGTCCGTAACTTAATACGAATCTGGGAACAAGGACTAGCCAAACGAAATAGTTTAAATTAAGTTTTACAAATTTATTAAATTAAAGGTTACAATTTTTGATTAATACATATAGCTTAGACGAGAATTGACCCTTACGAAGAGTTAAGTGAATTTGAGTATCGAGGGAACAGTACGTTTTTGTTGATGATTGTCTTGGAGCTTTCAGTTATTAGTTGGTAATCCTTATTTGTTGTTCCTTAAACACTTCTGCACTTCCACAATCGGACTTCCGTATTGAATTTGCTTTCCGTGACGGGGGTAATCTTTACCCTTAAAACTTCACTGTTTGGGTCCCGTATTGGTACCAGTGAGATAATCTTTACTAATTAAGGTCGTAGTGTTACACTACGACACTTCTTGTTCACACTTCACTTGAACTAACTTGACACCGTGGAAAAACTGGACTGACTTATATCTCGTAGACGTACTGCACTGAAGACCGTTGAAGAACTGCACCTTATCCGTCGAGCTCAAGACTGCTTTTCCTCTTTTGGTTCTGCAGTATTTATTTAGATTTTGGGCCCATTGTTGTGGATGTGTTAGTTAGCGTAGTGATACCCGTGAGTATCAAAAGAGATGTAGTTGTGTGATAAGACGCCCGTGTGGATGTATTGGTTTTGTTATCAGCGTAGGTGTATTCCTAAAATAGCCCTTCGCGAACGTTGCCGGGTGACTATGAGTGAGGCCCATCGGAGATGTGTGAGTGGGAATCTCACAGACGTCCCTTATTCAAGAGTGTGGTAGTGTCCTGTTAGTGCCTCTTGCACAGGTAAGGTTCGTAGTGCACTGCCGAGTGCAGGGGTTCAGGTAGAAAAGGTCGATGTCCCGTTTGAGATTATATGTATGTTGTTATTGTTTGGTGGCTCAATTCGTAAGGGTCGATTACATACTTGTGATTATTAATTAGTGTACAATTAGATACCGAATTAGTGATTAACAAGAGCATGGTTAATGATTATTAGTAATTTAGTGATTGAGATTATTAATATGTGATTAATAATTTAGTAATCTTAATTAGCATGATCATCATTCAGTGTAATATAGTGATTAAAATTATTATAAGGTTGAAAGTAAATTATTGAAATGAAATTGATTAATGATTAATAATATGCGTTAGTCGCGTTGTTGACGTGACAATATAAAGAGAGTTTAGATAGAATTTCGATAAAGTGATGAATGAAAAGTGACCTTGAAATAATTTTATACTGAATGATTAATTTATTTTGATTATTCAACATATTGTTATGTCAAGATTTGATTTTAATTTTATATTTAGAATTTACCCTTTAACTTTATACCTATCTTCCTCGTTTTGCTCAAAAATCTTAAAAGTCTAGCACAGTCTTTCAAGAAATTTGATGCGGGATGAGGATGCCAATGAATTAAAAAAACTAATTAAGTTATAAACTTTGTTTATTAAATCTCAAATACTATCAAGGGGTCTACTATACTTTCTAACGTGAGTGAGACAGCTCCTTCAGTTTACCAGGTTCTCGGCAGATATCTTAAAAACACAAATCTTTTCATAAGTACGCGCTTGACACTTAAAATAGTCTGCAAAATAGTAAGTAAAACTCACCTTATTTTAAGTGGTTGTTTGCGTCGATTGGTCTAGACGTCGACAAACTATTCCTCAATTCTTTGGTCGGATTATTGATAATGGGTGGATCAAGTTTCGGATCTATAATCCTTAATCTGAGGCGTCGAACGTTAGAGATGTTATCACTGATGGTCACACTGGTGTTTGGGTAGGTTTCTTCACCTTTTCTTCGCAACCGCACTTTTAAGGATAAATGCCTTACACTTGAGTAAACTGATATTGTTTTTACAAATTAGAACATTCGGTGATTTTAGTTCACGCTCGAATTTGAGAATTCGTTTTGATGATAATTGAATTTGATTACGCTTGATTTTGATAAATCGGACTTGATAAATGTGGATTGCGCTTGAGTTTAGATTACGCTCAAATTTGATTAATTTGAATTACATAAACCAAAGATTTTACAAATGATCGCGAAATGATTAACCTACGTTTACGGACGATTTCATAGATTGATTTGACAATAGAAATTAAATACTTTGGTGTATTTCACAGGTAGGCGAGATTATACAGTTGAATTGGATTGTTCTGAATTACTGGAACTGCTACTTAAGCTGATACCTGAATTTGAAATTACACAAACTGGAATTTACTGACTTGACCGGTGCTTCTATCTTTATCTTTTCCATAGGTTTGTCTCTATCGGGATGCAGCCTAGAATCTGTCTTTGTCAGTTTTCATCTGGTGGCGGACAGTGGGGGAAGCCACCATGAATGTTTTTTTGTAGGTTTCGTAGGATTTATCAACAAAGAATTTGTTTATTTATCTGGCGATTTGATGTTTATACAATGTTCTCATTTTATGCTTTTCAGTGAATGTTGCTATTATAATTGCTAAGTTGTATAGGTTATAAACTAATTATTATTATTAATTATTGCTTAATTATTAATTAACTATTAATTAATTATTAATTGTAAATGCCTCATCCTTCATGACAATATTTAACAAAATAAAACAACTAAATTCTTGTAAATTATACAAGACGTTTATAGTTCCTAAATATTTGCATTATTAAAAAAAATTATTACAAATTGCTTTTGTTTTAATAAACAAAAATCTCGGTTAAATACAAACCAAATAACTGGTACTGGTATATGACCTTAAAGGCATGTAGTAATTACCATAAGAGATATAATAAACTGTATTTTGCATTTCTATCATTACTTCTCAAGGGCTTGTATTACTTATCCGATCCCTACCTTACCGACATTTTTTTCTCTGTTACGCTACGTCTACATTTATTGAGATACCACATTGAATATTTCTATATTTGAAGCTAAAGTCTTAAGGTACGTTTATCTGGTCCTAAATATTGACATTTAAAAAAAATATTTTTTTTTTTTTACAAAAATTTAAGACCAGACAAACATACATTAGCATATTTTCTTCATTTTTAGAAATTTTCGAAATATTTTTGTATTTTTCCAAATTTCAAGAATTTTTAATAAAATTCAATGATTTTAGAGATCCCTGAATTGAAAGCCTATTGAGGCCTAGTGATGTGCCGTGATCGTAATTTTCTGGTCACTGGTAATTTTTTAGCGTAACTCGGTAAATGTATGGTAAAACAAGTAATTCATCATTTACAGAATTAAACTCGATTTCAGTAACATGTTCCCAATTATAAAGACATTTCGTTCCCAATAGTGAAGAGAATTTATCACAACCCAGTGGGCACAAAATTTGGCGACGTCTTTACGACATCATTACGACATCTTAAAGACATGGACATAGGATGTCTTTACGATGTCGTATAAATGTCGTAATGATGTCGCTAAATTTTGTGCCCACTGGGAATTGAGGGCCTGGATCGAAAAAGTCACTCAGCGCTCGAGATCGAGTAAAACTATTGTCCAAACGTCTCGGTGGACTGAAATTTTAATGTTCAAAAAATTAAATTTTTTAAAATATTTTCTTGTACAGAATGAAAAAAGGGAACTATTTTCTATTTGAAGATTTTTCTTTTTTTTCTGATAAATATTTTTAATAGTAAAAATGAAAATGTGAAAAAAAAAATTTCCTGAAAATCAATTATGTTTTGAAAGATGAATCGTCAAAACGCAGCCAAATGTTAATGAAACTGTTTGAAATTTGGTATGCACACGCAATATACCCTCCCATGCAGAAATCGCCATACTGGTTCCATATTACCGATCAGGTCTCGATCGGGCTGGCCCGGTCCGTCCCGGATCTGGTATATTTCGTGGTTTCAGCGACGTGTCAGACCCGGTGGCCGGGTTACTACCTACAACGACACCTAGTAAGTGTACCGTGAAATAACGAATAACTAGTGTGCAGTTTTGACAGCTGTTTGATTCTGCAATCAATTTTAAGTTGCAGTAATTGAATATGATTACTTGAAGTTGAATTAGATAATTAATTCATTAATAATTACACAATGCCAAAGTCTAAAAGCACTCCGCGGGTTCAGAAACACCGCGCGACAAATAGGATACCATATTTACGTGACGGAAATGCAAGTAAGTATATCAGTGAAACCTAACCTCAATATTAAAATTATTACTAAACTTGTTTATCAAGATTGATATATTCGCGGCTATCTTCAATTGACATTATTATTTTTTTTTAATTAATGCGAAATTATTTAGCACATAATTTAATACCTATAAATAATTATGGTATCAATTTCTAAATATAAGGTTATATATTCTAAAAAGACTTACGAACGTGTATTTAATTATATTTTAGGTTCTGAAGCCGATGATGATTGGGGTGGTAATCATCAGGCAAGACGCGGCACCGAAAATTGACGTTTTCCATTGTACGTTCTCCATATTTCTAATGTAATGCATAATAACATATATAAATAAACAACATATATAAATTAACTTCGTTTTTTATTATGTCCTTTTTAGATACGATTTTCAACAGGCAATTAATCAGGATCCGGTCCGGGGCCGACCTGGCAGCCAGATCGGGCTGCCACATTCGGCACGGATCGGGCCGTGTGTTTCATCACGGGTCTGACCCGGGTCGGTTTCCCGATCCGAGCCGGATTTCGCCAGATCCGTACCCGATTGGGGCCACGGCAAAATTTCTGCATGGGCTAGTGAAGCCTATAAAATCAAAAAAATTATTAAAGCTGTCCATAGTTTAATAATAATTAATTGCAAATTGAGACTGGTCGATAAGTACGTTTTGTTTAGTTTCGGCGAAGAAAAGTATCGAGTTGAAAGAAGTTCCAGTGAGACATTTGTTCCAAACTATTAAAGGAAGATTTTTGGAAATTTTTAGATCGATTCGATAAAAATTGTCGGAAATATCCATTGTGTAAGAAAGTGCGCGTCGCATCCTTTATATAGGTTAGTACCGGTGACAGTACAGACGAACGTTGAGAAGAAGCTCATGGTGCAATCCTAGACGGCATCGCGTGCTTTCTTACGAAATGGATATTTCCGTTAATTTCTATTGAATCGATCTAAAAATTTCCAAAAATCTTCCTTTAATTGTATGGAACAAATGTCTCACTGGAACTTGTTTCAATTCTAAAGTTCTAAAAGTCGATAAGTACTAAAAAAACGTACTTATCGACCAGTATCAATTTGCAATTAATTATTATTAAACTATGGGTAGCTTTAATAATGTTTTTGATTTTGTAAGCTTCGCTAGGGTATATTGTGTGTATACTAAATTTCAAACAGTTTCATCAAAGATATTAGTTCCTAGATGCGGCAAGAGATTAAACGGGCCACCTACCTGTAGGTGGCTCTACCAGTCGAGTTAGTGTTTTCATTATATATATATATATATATATATATATATAT
>UCOH01006764.1:0-10896 GCA_900474275.1 Synergus japonicus
CTTTAATGTCTTTAAAGATCTTAAAATTATATTTATGTAAATTTTCCCATTATAATGATCCCTGATTAATGATACTAAACCCTAAAATTATATTTATGTAAATTTTACAATATCATTAATCCCTGATTAATGATATTAAACCCTAAAATTATATTTATGTAAATTCTCTCATTATAATGATCCCTATTTCTTAAATTCTATTCTATTATTTATTTTAGAGCCCCAATAATGTATAAAGATCCTCCCTATTTTATAAAATATTTTTATCTTAAATTATTGACAATATTATATATATTTTTGATTTGTTTTATTTGAATAAATTGTCATTTTATTTATTTTAAATATGGGCTTTGTTAGTTAACGTCCCACCCCTCTCTATCGTTGTCTAGCCTTGATTTTGAATTTTATTTTTTTATTTTTGAATTTTATAGTTTTCTTTATTAAAGTTGAATTTTGCTAGTTATAATTCAGATTCCTGAACTATTATAAACAACTGTCCCAAGAAAGGATTAATAGTCAGTGAGGTTGCTTTGTTTGTTTAAATATATATTTTTTTTTTTTGACTATAACTAGCATAATTTAATAATTGTCCCAAGAAAGGACTGGCGCCCAAAATATGTTAATTTCCTTTTTTTTTTAAATTTTATCTTGTGCCTGGCTTAGAGGCCTAATTTTATTGAATAAAAAGCCGCGTCACACGTGGTACAAGCGGACGCAAGTCAGACAGGACTTGGAGCTGTTGTAACTCAAATTCAGAACGGCCAGGAGCGAGTGATAGCATACGCTAGCCGTGTTCTTACAAGTGCAGAACGGAACTACTCAACTACGGAGCAAGAATGCTTAGCCGTAGTTTGGGCTATTAAAAAGTTCCGTTATTATCTTGAAGGATATAAATTCACTGTCATCACTGACCATAGCAGCTTAAGATGACTGTATAGCCTAAAGAATCCAACTGGCAGGTTAGCCAGATGGGCACTTGACCTCCTAGAATACGACTTTGAAGTCTTACATAGGAAAGGAGCCATGCATCACGTTCCGGATGCACTCTCCAGGATGTTCGAGGATGAAGGAGTGGATCATATCGCAGCGTTCAAAGAAATCAATGATGATTGGTACATTCGCCGTAGGGAGGCTATACTTGCAACTCCGCACAAATTTCATGGCTGGAAAGTCGTCGATGGAAAACTTTACAAGCTTAAAAAGAATCCTCTACTGGAAGATCTGATGGATGATCTTCAGTCTTGGAAACTTGTAGTTCCATAAGACAATCAACAGGAGGTTTTACGATAAGTCCACGAGACGCCCGAGGCATGCCACCTTGGAGTCGAGAAGACTTACAATCGTGCTTCAAACATCTACTTCTGGCCTGGAATGTATGAGGATGTCAACGCGTTCGTAAGGAAATGCGAGACATGCCAGCTAAATAAGCCGGAGCAAGCTCAACCTAGAGGATTGATGGGACAAAGGATAGTACACGAACCTTAGACGGTCGTGGCAACGGATATCATGGGCCCATTTCCTCGCAGCAAGAAAGGCTACGAATACCTGATTGTATTCCAAGAATTGTTCACTAAGTGGATCGAGCTGGCTCCCTTGAAAGCAGCCAACGCTCAGACAATCTCAGCCGCATTCATTGATCTCATAGTAACTCGTTGGGGAATTCCCCAAGTTCTCCATTCAGATAACGGAACGGAGTATAGGAATAATGCAATACAGGAAATGGCGGAAGCGTTTGGAATTCACCATTCTTTCACTCGACTATATCATCCACAAGCTAACCCAATGGAAAGAACCAATAGGGTGCTTAAGACAATGATCCGATCATTCGTGGGTCAAGACCATAGGGACTGGGATGTCCACCTTAGCGACTTTAGGTTCGCTTATAACTCATCTTTACACTCCACTAATAGAACCACCCCCGCATTTCTTAACTTAGGAAGGGAACTTCTTCCGCGAAAGACCTTCCGCGGTCTTGTGGAGGGGGGAATCGACCTGCCAGACCCTGACTTACCAGTCTGGACAGATCGAATGTCAAAAATGAGACACCTATGGGAGTTAATTACTACTAATCAAGATCAAGCCTTTATTAAGCAGGCAAAATATTATGATCGCAGACATCGTAATCTGCAATTTAAACTTGGAGACTTGGTTAAGAAACCAAATAATGTATTGTCTAGTGCAAACGACAAGGTTGCTACTAAGTTAGCACCAAAGTTCACAGGTCCATATGTGGTGGTAGAAATCATATCACCAAATGTTTACGCATTGGCCTCTCAAGAAGGCCGCCTCGCTGGACGTTTTCACGCATCACATCTTCGAAGATTCATTGACAGTGATGAGGACGATGTCGATCCCAACGATCCAGAGGAAATTGAACGACAAGCTGAGCTTGACAGGGAGCTATTGGAAATTCACGATTCAGATCCTGAAGCTGAATCAGATCGGGAAATCGATCCCGAAATAAACTTCGATTTTGGGTACGGTTCTGATCGTCGGGAAATCGAACCGGAACCCCCGTGTCGTATGCGACTTCGTCATAGGTCGTATTCGTGTTAACTAACGGTCAATAGTAAAAATTAAAACTCTTTTTTTTAAATTAACATTGCCACGAACTTTTTAATAATTACGTGCGAGCCGTACTAAGTGCGAAATGAACTGGATAACTGTGAACTTTTTCTAATGTTCGTCCGTCGAATTTCTCTCCCTTACAGATTCATCAGAAGAACGGCAGACCGAGTCGTCGATCCCAACCTCGGTACAGGTTGGCAATAACGTCCACGTAGAGGGGATCAGCGTGTTGGAGACACATGCTTCCTTCTCAGTGGTGGCCGGAACCAGCGTGGTTACCCCAGATTCAGGCTCATTAGATGAGCCAATGGCTACCTCAACCCCGAAGACGGCTTCTTCGGATGAGCCGGTGGCAACTGCCAGCGACCAATAACTGAAGCGTCCGGCCAATCCTCAGAGTTACAGTCACACACACACACACACACACACACACACATTCACACTACACTGAAGTCCTATCCGCATCGTAAAGGCCCGAAGAGGATCCTGGTCAAGGTGCATGGATGTGATTCCCGTGCACGCGGACGACCAGGAGGATGACAACTCACACAGCGCCATCTCGGGGCCTAGAGCAGAATCATCGGTGGGACCGATCGTCGACGAATTACCGGTCGTCGACGAATTATTACTATTTACGTTGTATTATTTCAGTTTCACAGTAACTTCGTGGCGCTGCCTGTTTCCGCGCACGCCACGAGACAGGAAGAGAGAAGTTGACTCGTTCACTCTGTGCTCGTAGCCGTTCGTTGTAACAGCTTTTGATTTTTGTGCTAAGTTCTCACATTCGTCAGTGATTGTATTTGTTTCTGAGATTACCCTGGGTGTGGTGAGGAAACTACCCAGTTGAGATTGACTATTGTTGAATTCGGCTTGTTGCCAGTTATATTTGTATTTGGATTTTTGGTTATCTCTGAAATGCCGAACTTGACTAGGGGACAAGTTCGTAGAAGGCGTGTGCTTTGCCACGCCCTCGTAAGCACAGGTAACGACTTCTTTTCTCTCTCTTCCTTGTGATTATTATTATTATTATCGTGTCTCTTTTTGAGCATCGCTGTACATTGACGAGCAGTGGTTCGTCAATCTCTTTATTACTTTGCTCCAATCGCTATAATTGAATATTTCAGTGACGTAATAATTACTTCTTTTATTTAATAAATTTAATTTGTTAGTTCTTTGTAAATGCAGTGGTTCTCAGTGAATATTACCTTTCCCCGCCCTCTCCGCGGTACTGCGCTAGCCTTGGGTTTATATAACGTAGATTATATTCGTTTTAATATTACTTTTGCTTGTTTTGAGAAAAACAAGCTGGCGCTCAAATGGCATATTCAAATTAAAAATCGTTTAAGTTAATAATTTCAAGATTTCACAATTATAATCTAAAATAAAGATATAATATGTATAAATAGATATGTATTTTTAAAAAAAGTATACGAGTATATTTAGAAGTTTTTCAAATGATTTAGACGTTTTTAGGGAGAAATTCTAGTGGATCTAGAATTGCTAGTTCATTTCCGTTGAGAAAACACAAAAATAACTTCAAATAGTTGAGTTTAGTTGTTTCTGATAAAAATGGGATGATTTTTACGTAAAAATATTCATTTCCGCTGAGAAAACGTAAACATATTAATACATTGTACTTTTTCATTTAAAATATTCTTATTTGAATTTAAATTTATTCTACACCGTCATCTTAATTTCTTCTTTGTGTTAGTCGGACACTTCCCCTCCAGTCATTTATCACTTTTGCACGGTAGATTTACCCTCTTACGAATTGCTAGTTCATTCCTGGATATTTGTATTAGCCTGGTCAGGGTCCGTGTGTCGAAATGTCCCTGACTCCAATTGCGTCACCGTCGGTGGTGAAAGTAGCGAGCCGAAAGACTCGCGAGGCTAGCTTTGCGTTGAACTATTCCCAAGGCGGCATAACCGAAAAAAGAGTTGGACTAACAAAAAATAACGAAAATAGAAAGGAGTGAAAAAATTTGGAAAATTAAAATGAAAGAATTATTTAATTTTCCAATATTCTTAAGGGCGTTGGATAATGGGAACTTAGAAAATTTTTGGGTGCCCCCAATAATAAAGACGGCCCTGCCGCCGTATTTAATTTAAAGACTAGATTTCGGGATAAATAAAATAAACTCACCAAATATTTCAGGTTTGACGAAATCCTAGATTGCATCTTATAAAAAATGCATCGCCTTTTTCTTGAGAAAATCAATATTTTGTCTACAAATATTCATTTTCTGTCAGGAACTTTTTTGATATAACTCGACATGTCAGATATACGACAAAGATAAAGGCCAATTGGCCTTGGTATTGGTTAACCAATCAACGATCTGAAATTCATCATTTTAGTTCCGAAAATGCCCGTTTGCACTGTTTGAGCGTAAGTGATGCACTCAAAGATGGTTAGGCCTCCATCTTTGTTATATTTCTGACATGGCAAGTGGTATCAAAAAAGTTCCTGATGCGATAAATTTTTATGTCGCAAAGTTCCACAAAGTTTCTTTCAGAATTTAGAAGTTTATATTGTGGAAGGACTCTGTGCAGAACGTTTTTTTTATTCAGTGACGGTGTTGTGTCTATAAAATAGTGAAAAGTGGAGTGACTTTGAAAATCGTCATCTCTTCCCGCGATTTGTCTGCTCGGTATGCTTTTCTCCGTTTCAGAAAATGAATATTTGTAGTCAAAATATTCATTTTCTCAAGAAAAACGCGATGCATTTCTTATATGCATTCTAGGATTTCGTCAGACCCGAAATATTTGGTGAGTTTATTTTATTTATCCCGAAATCTAGTCTTTAAATTAAATATGGAGGCAAGACCGTCTTTATTATTGGGGGCACCCAAAAAATTTTCTAAGTTCCCGTTATCGAACGCCCTTAAATTTTCAAAATTTATATTCATCCAAATTTCAAATTGTTGAATATAAATATTTTAATTATAATTATTTTAACTCATAACAAAATTATTGAATCGATTAATAAATTATTGGAGATAACCAAAAATACCCAAAAAATAAATACCATTAACACAAATAAGATATGAAAAATAAAAATACCGAATTACTACAGTTAATATTTAAAAGTAATTAATTAATATATAAATAGTTAATATTTAATTTACTTAATTATTTAAATTAAAATAATATTAGGCAATTTTATAATTCGATAAATTTCGATTTCAAAAATTCGGGCATTTATAATTCAGTATTTATTTTTGCGATTTCTTTTGTTCATTTTATATTATTTTCGGCAAACAATTTTAGAGAATATAAATTTCAAGAATTTAACAATTTAGGAAAATTAAATAATTCGTCAATTTATATTTTCAGAATGTTTTTTAATCGTTATTTTTTATATTGGGTGTTAATTTCTTTGATATTTTCTACTAGCCCCAGCAACATTTTCATTTTCATCTATAATATATGATAAGTGATTGAAAAATATATGTCACGCTTTTTAACGATCTTGCAATAACTGCAGAATGCAATTTTGAAAAATTTATTTTTCAACCACAACTTTCCAAATTATTATAATTTGAAGCTGATGTAGTAAACATTGATTTTTCAAAATTATCATAATTTAAAACAGATGTACAAAAATTAAAGATTCCTTGTGCCGAGACGAATTGGTTGTCCTTTAAGAATAATAAACTTTATTGATTAATTATTTACTTATTAATTACTTATTAATTATTTAATTATTTATTTTAATTATTAATTATTTATTTTTCTAATTAACACATTTTAAAACTAAAGTCAGGAAAATAAAAATTCATTGTGTTGACACTAATCAAATGACCTAATATTAATACATTTACTTTTATGATTTTTGTAAAACTGATTTTTCGACTATAAAGTTCTCAAAAAAGCGAAAAATATTTTTAAAAAATGTGGGGATCAAATTTTACGCAAATATAATACTATAATATAATATATAATTCTATATAATTTGAATTTGATTCTAACATTCTTAATTGAATGTATTAATATTAGGTCATTTGATTATTGTCAATACAAGAATTTTTTTTTCTTACATCAGCTTTAAAATGTGATAATTTGAAAAATTGCAGTTGAAAACTTGTTCTTTTCAAAATTATTAATAACCATAACTTTTTAACTCTTCAGTAAAGTGTATTAATTTTACAGAAAAACCAAAAGTCTGTTTTTCAAAATTATAAATAAACACCATTTTTTAAAATTTTCAATGAAGTGTATTAGACATACAGGACGATCGATTCGTCTCGACACAAGGAATCTTTAATTTCCGTACATCAGCTTTGCGTTTTGATTATTTGAGAACTGATATACCTAGTCAAAAAATAAATTTTGCAAAAATTGTAAATGTACATAAAACTTTTAAAACAAACATTTTCTTAAAGCTTTCTACACAATTTAACTTGGTATATAGTGGAAAAAATATGTCAAATTTCTTCAATTTATCTGTACATGTTCTATACGGATATTGCAGGATTGTTAAAAAACGTGACAAACAGACACGCACACACACACACATAATGATTTTTGAAATTTTAGAATTTACAGGTAAAGAATTATAAAAATAACAAATTATTAAATACCCCACAAAATTTTCAATTCTTAAAATTAAAATTGACTAAATTCTCAAATTGCAGAAAGTTTTTGTATTTTACATAAGTTGGTTAATTATTTATTTAATTAAAAAAATAATTAAATAATTAAATGTAAATAATTAATTAATTTGTATAAATATATACTAATTAATTTTTACCTATTACTTAACGAAATTAAAATCATGTTTGCTAATTTTATAATTCGACAAATGAAAATTTCTTGAATCTGAGAATTAATATGTACATTTAAAGGCCGGATAATTATATCAGGCCTAATCTTTGCGCACATACTCAGAACCGAAGATCACTTAACAAATGATTGCGACGCTAAATGGAAAAGCCACGTTCAATATATATATATTGAACGTGGCACGTTTGGAACAAGTGGCGCCAACTACCGTGATGTGGAGTCTGAAAATCCTTGCTGCATCTAGGTACTAATATCTTTGTTCATACCGAAGTCTCTAAGAAACTTTGTCTCTTGAAAATGCATTGAAGCTTAGGGGACCTAATTATCAACTTATTCACGTTGAGAATATTTTATAAAGAAATTCAACTGTACAATATTTTGTGTTCTCCCTTTAACTCACCTTAAATCTGAGTACGTCTTCCATTTTGGCTGTTTTTCCGTCACTTACGCAACTTTGGAAAAAGGAAGGTGCTACCGAAACTCCTAGAGCTTCACTAGACATGCCCGTTTGAGCTTTTTCACTATTTACTGCAACTACTCTGAACGTACCAAACAATAACACGAGAAGTCGTTGAGTATAAATTGGCAGAGAAGTAATCAATCTGCAAATAATAAATTAATTATATTTTCTACATCACAGCATATTGTTTTCTACAATGTTTTGTTTCGAATGGTTTTGCCAAAAACGGTTCAACCGCTTAGTTAAGAAATTTATTTTATGTATTTTAGAATTCAAATTGTTTGTACGTGAGAATTAAGAAGATGATTAAACACTGAATTTATGAAATAGAATTAAATTAGAAGATAGGAAAACGTTCAATAAAAACACATGACTTTAGGTAAAAAAGCCTACGAGAGGCATAAAAAACCCTTTTATTTAAAATAAACACTTGATTGATTTTTCTCGCGGAATAATCCACATTACATGAATTATTCACATTTTCTCGCGTGACAATCCACGAAGATGAATTCTATGTAGAATCATATTATAGAATATACAATCATATTATAGAATATATAGAATCACAGAGACTTGTTACACTTTACTAAATTGAATGATCTTATTTTAAATGATGAAAACAAAGAATCAAGAATGAAAATTGAACACAAAGAAAATACGAGAACCGGCGTTGGCATCACACACGTGGTCGGGTTTGATTTTTATATTGATTGTTGATCCGACTAGGGATCTCCGATGGAATAGAGCGAACGGTTTCCGAACTCTTAGATGAGAACAGGCAAAGGGACGCACAGTGGCTTGATATTTTTTAACTAGAGCATGAGAGCTTTGTATCAAACGATTGATCAAGATGAACTGTGTTAGATGCCAACCCCGCTCATGCGTAGGAATATTTCTTTATCCTTATCTACTATTCAAAAAGTTTGAATTCGCTCGTAGATTCGATACTATAAAGCCCGGTTCACAAAAAAGTATTGTGACGACGAAACATACAATATTAAAATATAAATTCATACATAAATCACACACTATAAAAAATGAAACATTCAATTTGTAACGAGGGTTTACACGCGTACGTGTACCGTACGCACACTTCCACCGACTCTCGGTACCAAGAGTATCTGATTGGTTGCTATTCGCGCGCAGTTTAAAATGCTAAAAAATATTATTTTTATTTTTTTATAAATAATGACATTTTAACTTATAAAAACTTTTATTAAATAAATATTTATTAACTAAACATATTTAGGAGCTAAAACGCCATTATTTGTAATAAACAATAAAAATAATATTTTTTAGCATTTCAAACTGCGCGCGAATAGAAACCAATAAGATACCGATTGCTTCGCATATGCTGTAGAGTACAGGGTTCGACTTGGCGCCACTGACTCGCTCTATATAGCTCATTCATAATTTCAGCTGTGCGAGTCTCACCGAGCAGATCGGAGAGACTCTCGACCGGTGAAAACTCATGCGCTTTACTTACCGATAGGCGCTTCTATAGTTGGGAATTCGGTTGAGGCTTTGGTCGAAGACGGACGCTTTTCTGTGTGAAATCTTGTTTTGATACGGTGTACAGGTCATATGTGTATCGCGTGAAGTAATTCTAGAAATCGCTATAGACGCTCGGTACTAACGTGTGGAGCGGAGAAAGTTCATATTCCACAGGACTGGTATGTATAACCAGGTCTGTGGGATCCGGTGAGTAACCTCTAATCCCCGGTCGCCGTCGGCGGCCATTTTTAAAGATCCCGAAACCACTTTTGAACGTGTGATTTGAATTTCCCTAAAAATTTTTAATATAAAAGTGATAAATCATTGTGGAGGCAGGCCTTCGGATTTGAACATGATGATAAACTTCCCCCAACCCAACCGCATGAGAAAAATGCGAGTATTATTCCAGAGACCCAACCATCCCAGAGTGCTGACATGTTCATAGAAACCGTATCTCGAATTTACAAAAAAAACTTTCTTAAAACATGAAAGATTGATAAATCAATGAAATCGCGTTTCAGAAAGGAAATTATAGCCGTTTGAAACTACGGCTACCGACCTTAGGGGTGAAGCTTCCCTTCCCTGTAGATTGGGAAGAGGTGGTAACACAAGTTTATAAATGAGGGGATAGACTTTCATCAAGTAGGAGAACTAATTCTGAAAATATGAAGCCAACGGAAACATGACTTAAAATGTTGGAGTCGTTGAGAAATAATGCTCAATATATATCACCTTTCTAGTAGCTTCAATAATTTTTTGAAATACTCAATCACCATATTAGATCCGTCATTAGTTTGGAATCCTGACATCAGATTATAACGGTGTGGCTATACCGTACCCCATAGCGCCTGACTATAGGCACAACATCTTGTGCGTACCGGCACGGCAGAGCACTGCCTGGGATTGATTAATTATCGATCCACGAGCAGTAACGCACAATTACGCTAGGTACCCGGCTACCTGTCTTTCCCATAAATAACGCGAATTTTAATGGGGATAAGACACGGGCGCTGGCCTACTCAACCGAGCAGTCTTGGACTTTCGGATTTTTCTACTGGCATCGCAGTTTCACCACGACTTCGACGTTCATCTTCGGCATCGCAGTACTTCAGCATCTAGATCTTCAGTGTAAATCGGTAGATATAGGAAAGAAGACCCTTGCACGCTATTCCAAGCTGAGGATCTTCTTTCAGTAACTTTTTGTTACCCCTATCCTTTAACTTGTTGAAGGGTAGTTTTCTCGAGGGGTATCAATGTACGCTTTTCCAAGCTGTTGATACACCTCCTTCGTTTTGCATTTATTTTGCCCGCAATTTTTCTTTTGGTTTAATCAAATCCTTGTGTACGCTGCACCAAGCTGCGGGGATTTGATTAAAATTCTTTCGTTTCGCGGTTAAAAATCAAATCCTTATGTACGCTGCACCAAGCTGTGAGGATTTGATTCAGTTCGATATTTTTCACGGTTAAATTCAAATCCTTGTGTACGCTGTACCAAGCTGCGGGGATTTGAACCAGTTCGACTTTTTTCGCGGTTAAATTTCGATTCTCTGTGCACGCTGTACCAAGCTGCGGAGAATCGAAGGGGTTGAATC
>UCOH01006769.1:0-22173 GCA_900474275.1 Synergus japonicus
GAATGTGACGAGAATTTGCAAGGACACTAAAGTCATCTGAGAACTATACCTGTGAAAACTAGAATAAATTATGATAATATGGTCAATGTTCCTGCGGAGCTTTAATTGACAAATTATTAGACAAGAATTTCCTTAAATAATCGATCATGAATGATTTAGGTATTTGTTTTGCATCTAAAACATCTGTAATCACAGATTACTGTCAAGATGTTTTGTCGAATGAAAGTATCGGAAAAATATAGTAAAAGGTTGAGAATAATAACTTCCTAACCGTCACATAATTATCGGAAATGTTATCAGTTTTACTACGCGCGATATGACGTATCTTCTGCCAATCCTCCCATTTTGCAATATTATAAGCATAAATTTGCGCTATAAGGTCGAGGTCCACAAAAGTGGACTTCATTTGAATCTTGATAAACGTCATAATCTTAATTTTTATTACTGAATTCTGACTCATGTTGACAATATTTATATTGTGATAAAATAGTATTTTATAGTATATACCTAACACAATATTTTCCTTATTATTAAAGGCAAAAATCATGCACTTTTTTCACATGTTTCACTGCAAAGTATCGGCAATTCAATCAATTATAGAATCTACATGATAAATTCTTAAATAACAGCTTTATCATTAACTATTTAACACATTGTCTGCCTTAATTGATGTGAATTTCGCGTATATTTTACCCAAGAAAAATAATCGAAAGACATTGTTTTAGACTTTTCTGCTCGAGAAATAATGTATGCAATGCATATGGAAGTTTTACGCAAGAGGGAAATTAAGATGACTTTTATTCTCTTACAGTTACGCATATTTAAATAATTGTATTGTAAATTACGAGCATTAAAATCTCTAAAGAGTGCGTGGTTTATCAATAAGACGGATTGTACTACTTGAAAGGGATGTCTGAGTGTTTCACATTTTCACTCCTGATCTATCTCAAATAATATGGCTTCTGATTGACCCAAACTACTTATATTCCAATAAGCACGGAGAAAACTGGATATTAAAGCGTAATATCTAGCTATTTAACTATGGGACGACTATCTAGATATTTAGATATAATATCTTGATATTAAAACTTAATATCCAGATATTAAAATATATAATCCAGATATTCTAGCATCTAATATTTTAATATCTGGATATTAGGTTTTAACATCAAGATATTATATCTAAATATCTAGATAGTCGTCCCATAGTTAAATAGCTAGATATTACGGTTTAATATCCAGTTTTCTCCGTGAGGCTTTACAAATATTCAGGGCTTGATATTTCAGACATTTTTTTATATTCGTTAAAAAATAAATCAGATTAAAAATGTAAGTATTTAGATACCTTAAAATGACGGTTTTAATTAGTGAATTATAAAGAAGAATTAGTGAATCATAAAGAAGGTTTCAATCAAAGGAACTATTCAGATTATTCGTAATCCAAATCGTTTTTTAAATTTTTATGTTATATATTTAACAAAAGGTAAGCGACAACATTGAAAGGAATCAGATTCATTGTGTTTCAAGTACACAAAGCACTCAACTTCCAATGTTAAACCATTTTTTGTGTATTATATTGTCATTCAGAAATGAATAAATGGCACATAAAAAGATATGCTATCAAATACTCTTATTGTTCAAGTTTGTTACTTAAATCTTTTTTTGGATGCAAATTACACAGTAAATGGAGTAAATATAGACATATAGACTTCATTCACCGTTTCTGAAATATGTTTAGCACTTTTTTGATACTTCTTTTCATAAAATGCAACAAAACTATTCATACAATGCAAAAAAAAATTTTTTATAATTTAAAACTTGCATTTTTGAAGATAATTGAGAAATGCTTTGTTTCTCTGCATATTATACAGTAGATAAGGACAGCTTTGGTCAGCCAAGTTGATGAAACTAACGTAGATGCTCTCGCATAACTATAATCAATGAAAATTGTGTGTTCTATATTTTTAATTTATCTATCACTTGGAATTAATTAATATGGAATTTATTAATCGGTGAAAAAAGTCCAAAATAGAATCTTTGTTCCTTATTCTCAGGCATTCTTTGGATTTCTTGAGAAAATAAAATCCTCTTTTGAGGCTGAAGTATCACGTAATTGTTCTTTTTATATGGTTTAAATTTTGATTTGAAATAGAGCAAAGGGCAACTTTCTAAAATAATTTCTAGAAAAGATTGACTTTTTTATGTCAGACGTCGTTAACTTTTTTGTCGTAATATATATAGTTCGATTTTCTTTTTGTGAACAGTTCGTATTTTACAGTTCTTGTTGGATGAGTTTAAGCCAAAAAATGTATTTGAAAATCAAACAATTTCAAGGAAGATGAGACAAATCGTGTGCTTTGAACAATAAAGAAGATAAAGAATCATCTTTAAGAAAAAGTATTCAAAGGTGTTTTTGTTATGCGTTTCATGTTTATTTTTTTCTCACGCAGTGGCCTTCTTCTCTACCAATATAATTGTCCTGCAGTTACTGCTATACAGTTACATCTACACGAGATCCGAATTTTTAATCCTGAAAGTGACAACGTGCCATATGTCACAACCCAGGTTCAATCAAGCGTAAACTTTTCCCCTTCTTATCAAATGTAAAAAGTTATACACGTGTAAAGTGTATCTAAATAGAATATACTTTTGAAATTGTTTCTGTCTGTTATAAATTTCACCTCAATACTCAGAGAAATGAAAAAAATTTATCAAATACATCAATTTCACTAAATCTTATTTTATAAAGAGATAATAAATAAAGTGGTTTATTACTTTGTTTTTTTACTAACGCAGACTAGTTTATTGACTGCAACGAAGATAAAAACGCGTATATAATGATAACGAATATACAAACCAAAACATTGTTTAACCGCATTTGTAAAAAAGTAGAATTAGTTAGAATGAAAATGAGTCAATGAATAAACTTCACTTGAATCAAACAAATTCTCATTAACGCATCATATTTTTTTTTTTCATATAATATCAGACATATGGTCGTAAATACCATGTGAATTTCTGCTTGCATAAATAATTAGCGTAAGAGAAACAAGATGTCAAAAAAATTATGCACGTTACATAAATTGAATTGCATATATTTATTGATCAGTAATTAAAATCTATTTCTACGTGAAAAAGTTATCTGCGCTTCTTTATTTTTTAAATTGATGAGTACAATCTCACAAAGTATATAGCAGATTCTTTTCCTTTTATGTAAATTTACAAATACAACTTCTGCAATAGTAGCTACAATTTTAGAATTTTATTTCAGCTTCCAGACGTACTTAATTTGTTTGCTTTCATATATAGAGTGTGTACAATAACAAATTGCTTAGTTTTGCCTTCAATGATAAGTGGACAAACGTAATAATTCACGGTCAGATCACTTAAGCAAGTATGGCTTGCAATTAGAAAAACTTCGTTTAAGATTGGGGTTGAAAAAGGCCTTATTTAAGTATTCATTTTTATCGATCGTTAAAGTATTTTATTGCCATACCTTTTTTTTACCAAATTATATAGAAACTTATTTTTTTGTTTTTAAAACGAATATACTTTGTTTAAATATTTCTTTGTCTTAAAAAAAAACAAATTTCAATAAATCAACATCTATTTTTTAAAATTATTTTTCATAGAATCGCGAATTCCTTAAAGGCGATAATTTCATACTGATAAGGATATAGCAAATATTTTTATAGATTAAATTATAAGTTTCATAGGATAAAAACATAAAAATGTGATGATTCTGCGTTTCTCTGAAGCAAAGATATTGATTTCAAAATTCAACACGACTTTTTGATGGAATGTTATATACGAATTGATAAGAGTTGTGACGTTGCGCTACTATTTACACGAAAATGAGATAAAAGATTATATATTTTATAACCCTTAATATATAACTGTTTAATTTAAAGTTAACAATGTAAAATTAACAATTTAAATTTAAAAAGAAGAAATAAAAGTTGATCCTACTTCCAAGAAGCAAATAAATTAGTGTATACTATTATTATTATTATTATTATTATTATTATTATTATTATTATTATTATACTATTATTATTGTATACTATTTATAAATTTGCTATTTGGAAAATCCATTTTGTAATATATAAACAGAAAAACAATATTTGATGAAAAACATTAAATATCAAAAAGCTATCACGAATTAAAACGACCTAAGTTATGATTCATTCTCATGAAATTCACTTCATATTTTCAGACTGCATTGGTAAACACATCAGCCATATGAAGAATATATTTGTGCATTATTTGAATATCAAACATATTAGTTTATACAATCTATAGGAAATTTCTAGAAAATTTGACCTTTAAATTATGTTTAATATTCCTTTTATCAAATCGAAACCGCATTAGGTGTCGATCGCGAATAACACCGGATGCTTTCGATGACACTTTTACCTTCATACTTGTTCTTTTATATGCCAGACACGAGTTGGGACGCGAAACATGTACTCTAATCTACGTCATTGTAAATATATGTAAATAGCAAATTAGTCATTACAATATTTCTATTTTACGGCATTTAAAAAAACGTCACACATCTCTCAGTACATTTCTATATTTCACTTGAATTTTTCAGCGAAATACGTCATACTTTTATTCTGACAAAAATATAATTAAACAATCGAATGCCATGATGATGGGAATGTAAAACTTGAAATTACTATAGAAATATACTTTCTTTTCTGGATCATATCATTATTTTAATTAGAACTAAAAGACAAATCTTACAATTTATAAATGCATGTTAGTTTTTGCACTTACGTATATTAAAGGTGATCGTTATTCGATCCGCATCACTTAGAAAATGGTTCTAAAAACGCATGATCGTATTCATAGATGGGAAAATCGTTCGCTCAACTGTCGATACTCATTTGTTCTACGTCATCTTGCTTGAGATCATTTGATCATTTCTTTGCTCACAAAGTATTTCACGCATCAATGAATTATTCCTAAAGATACGTACCTACGCAGTTTACTCTAAATTTTCTATAAATATGGAGATACCTTTTTCTAATATAAATTCTATTACAAAATAGATTTTTTATTTACCAGTTTAATGCAGCTGGAATAGTTTGAGTTCCAACAATAGGAGGAAGAAAAAATTTTCAAGACTGACTTACCTAATTAATCCGTGCCGAGCTTATATTAACTGATAACACATTGAACGTAATGTTGTGATTATCATCTTATCAATAGAAAAAATTTGCTTGTGTCTTCTTTTATCAAATATTCTTATCTTTGATGAAATTATTTTTCAATTTGGTTGCAGGTAGTGTCTATTCTTACGGAATATTCCGTATAACTAGTCAACATCAGAAAATGGGATTGGACTGCTCCCTTTTGCTTTCTTTCGCTTAAAAACTTCTTTTTATTGTTATAAATCTGAATTCTTAAACTTGACATACATTGAATCGAAGAAAAATTGATAATTTGATAAAGAAAATTGTATATTAAATATTGATAAGATAATTGATGTAGGTACCGTAGAGAAGATTATAGTCACGTATTTTGAACGATCAAATTTTGTCTTTCAAATCATTTTCCCTATGTAAAAATAACTATCTATCCTCCGAGTTTTTTCCTTTTATGTAAAAATTAATGAGTTTCGACAATTAAATTTCTGCTTATCATTCAACTAGATTTTGAGTAATTTATTCACTAATCATAGAGCTGCAATTCTAGTGTCAAACACTATTCACTTTGGAATTTTATTTTTTGTGTTTTGATGTATTATGAAATACATTAAAATCCTTCAAGAAATAGGAATTACTCTTGACGTCAGGAAACTTCAAAGGAATGAACTCCTCTTAGTTTAGTGCAATAGGAAAAATGTCATTACGTCACAAAAATTCCTGCAAAATCAAGAACTGCAAATATTAAAGAATTCAATCACTGATTTATATATTGCACTTGATTGGCGAATGATACGTGGAGAACAAATATTTATATGTTTGTCGTGTATGAAGAGGTGTAAACTCTTTGCAATAACCTTGTACAACTTAAAAAAATTGTTATCATTGACTTAACTCTGATTGGTTATCGAATAAATTTGTCACATAAGGAAGTACATAATTATTTAAAAATAAAGTCCTATATTAGATATTGAATTCTAAATATAAATACAATATTTCTGAAGAAACTAAAATTGATTAACTTCACAAAATTATTTGTCATGCAATTATTTTCTGTTGACTAGTAAGTTGGTGTTTATTTAAAAATATGGTTTGCTATAGAATCCATCTTACATAAGAATGAAAAGAATTTTAATTGCACTGCAATTCTGTCTAATACAGGAAAAAATATCTAGTAGAAAAAAAACATATTATCTGAATCTCTTAAAACATTTACAATTCTTTGAGATAAATTACCATAATCTTTAAGCAAAATCTACAATAAGCTTCAAAGTTAATGACAATTGCGAAAGTTTTAAAGTCGATTTTGTTGCTTAAACATGTTTTTCTAAATTATCATATGTGATTATTTATATTGTTCATAATATCTGTATTATATAATGAAAATTTTAAAAATAGAATTAGTTTATAGTTGATTCACATACTAGTTTAGAAAGAGCTTTTTTACATCTTTTTTACATTACTTTTGTATAATAAGGTCGTAAAATGCTCCAAAGGTCCGTAAAAAGGTCAATATAAGCTCTGAGCTTCTTTTTTTATCCTCTTGCTAAAAGATTAAAAATATGTGGAAAAAAAGACGAAGAGCCGTTTTAAGGTCCATAATTAAATAACTATAGTACATTTTTTATATCAATTATTCGAATTGTTCATACATAAAAGATGAAAAAACAATTTCCATGTCTAGACACTTTAAAAACCTTCGTCAATAATTCCGAAGAAAGAGTGAAAAAGAGTTTATACATAACTCATATTTTATCTTTGAAATCTTCTTTATTAGACATTTTAATACTTCAACAATCATTCAAGAATAATGATTATCCTAAATGCAACAGAACACATTGTACATTACTTATACTCATAAATCAATGATTTTATGATTTTGTGATAAGTATGCACAAGTTCATAAATCAAGAAAAACGTTATATACAATTGTTGTAGTTCGGAAAAACTGAAAGAAAAATGAAGTGCTTACTAATTCAATAATTATTTATTATCCTAATTTATTACAAAATTAAATCAATAATTTAATTACTCGCTTATTCAATAATATTGTTATAACAATACATATCTACACTCGAATTCGAAATCAGCGGAATTTCGTTAATTCTCAGCTATTTGCTCTGATTCATCAGCAAATATTCGCTAATTGAATCATTTGTATACTTATAGCTTAGAACCAGCGAAATTAGACTGATTCAGATTAAGAGAGTAATATCTAATGTACAAATTACAAATGTACATACGATTTTTAAAATGTCCTTTTAATTGGCACGCACATACATAGTATAGTTTGGATCTGGAGAGATAACCTTATTAGTTATATCTTCATTGTCTTATTATCAGCTACACATAATCGTATCTGTATTACGTTGACTCAAGATGTAAATAATACCGATACACGAGAAAAACCGGTAGCGCATGCTATCATTAGAGTGACAAGGATATTTGTTCTGAAAGCTCTTTTATACAGTTGCCTTCACCATATCAGAAGATAGCATGACATAAAACATTTGTTATTGACCAATGGTTCTAATTTTATTTTATACTGTTAAAGAAAGCATCGAGAATACTCTTACGGTACATAGACGAATTATAACTTTAAAAAATAGCATCCTAGAAAGAGTCTCTCCTATCTTCAAATGAAAAATGGCATCTAATTTTTGTATAATAAAAAGATGAGATGAGAATTGAAAATTCTTTATATAATTCTATAAATAATTTTAAATTACTTCAATTGCATGAATTTAATTAAACCTAGATCTCCTGAATTTATCAAACCGGTTGAGATCTTTTAACACCATTCAATTCATCCTGAATAGTTTGCATACTTTTTCCTTTTGTTTCTGGTACAAAAAATAAAGTGAATACTGTTGCCGCGCCCATTATGACTGCAAAAATCCAGAAAGAAAGTGCAGCCCCAAGGGTTGTTTTCATTTCAGGGAAAGTTTTAGTCACCAAAAATACAAGAAACCAATTAACCATCACAGCCAAACTCGTGGCTGTTCCTTTTAGTTCAACAGTATATAATTCTCCAGTCAGCATCCATGGAATTGGTCCCAATCTTAGAAAAGAATTTTTTATTTTACTTCTTTGTTTCTCTAGATGCAATTTAAGAAAATGAAATACAAACTCACCCTATGGAAAATGCTATCATGAAGATAACTAATGAAGAGAGTGGTAACCAACCCAAAGTACTAACATCACTTCCATTTTCTTTTAGTTTGAAATAGACTCCAATTGCTACTAAACTGACAGCTGAAAGTGCACAAGAAATCATCAAAAGCGGTTTTCTTCCAGCCTTGTCGACAATCAAAGCTGCCACTCCAGCCATTATCATCTGCAAATTGTAAATTTAAAAATATATTTTCTTCAGACCATTACAAAATATCTGACTTGAACAATATTTGCGATTTCATGCAAATATAAATATAAATAGTTTATATGTATAAAAAGTCGTATTAACTTGAACTAGTGCCACTAAAATTGAAGCTAAGGCAGGGTCCATCGAACTTCCCGCATCCTTGAATATCTGGCTGGTATAAAAAATAACACCATTCACACCCGACAATTGTTGGAATGCCATTCCAGCTAAGCATGCTAAAGTGGCTTTTCTAGTTCCAGCAGTACCAATCAAATCGAATATGGAACTTTTCTTCGAGGAAGCATTTTCAACTTCCTTTTCCATACTTTCTAATTCTCCACTTTGGTCATAGACATCTCCTCTTAAAACAGTCATAGCTATCGTGGCTTCCTGGCTTCTGCTTTGGCCCTGTGAGTCATAACAAGAAGAAGTTTTATGTTATTATTTTTCCTCCTTTATTCTTTCCTTTATCCACTTAAAAATAAATACAGTCGGAAGACAAATTAAAAAATAATAAATATGTATGAAGAATGGAAATAAAAAGACCTACCACTAACCAAACTGGTGATTCCGGCATCCAGAAGAAACATACCAGGAAGACTATTTCTATCATTCCGCAGATTATTGCAAATCCAGTGTAATTTAAAACTGATCCCATGACAAAAGCAAATACGATTCCAGCCGTGAGGAAAAGTTGGAAAATTGCTCCCAGAGTGCCACGAGCAGATGCTTCTGCTATTTCGGAAATATAAGTCGGTACAAGAACACATGATGCTCCAACTCCAACTCCGACTATAAACCTGGCGATGCAGAGAATTAAAGTCGATTTGGCAAATACGATGATCGTCCAGGAAATCAGGAAAGGCGCAGCTAGAGAAAGAATAGATTTCTTTCGACCTATTTTGTCTGCTATTTTACCAGCGGGAAGGGCTCCTATTATTGAACCAATAGCAAGTAAGGAACCAATCCAGGACTTATCTGTTTCTGATAGTGTTAAAAATGATCCTTCTTGATCTAATAATGCGAAGACTGGAGAGGTCCATGCCAAAGCTGTTCCAACACCAATCGCTAATATAGACGCTGCAATTTATAATAAAAGTGGATTAATGTTTCTCCTTTAGTTGCTGCTATTATTTGAGTTTTCGTTTCTCTAAATTATCGAATCTTGAAAACAAGATCAATTGCGAAAAGTGGAAAGATGCAGGAAAAAAGATGCACTTACTTCCAGCAAAGAGGATATAAATATTAAATTATCAAATGATGATTAAATTATCAAAGGCAAACAGTTTTGCAACAAAAACAATTATTTATATTATTAATAGATTGGCTACTACTATAAATAATATGTCATTCAAGAAAAACATCTTTTTCAGAAATTTATAGATAAAGAATTCATCTTAGATATTAGTCTCGTTCAAAAAAACAATAAATTTGTATTTCACCCCAAAAAAATATTACATATACTTGATTTTTGAACCTCCCCTAAACCCTTATATTTATTAATATGAAGGCTCTATCGTTTTAAACGAGGAAAAGAAGTCTAAAGTATCAGGAAGTCACTGCAAAATCCGTAGATTGTAATTGTTATGTAATTAGAAGATATCACGTTACTTCACAAATGTTATCTTTGATATTTCAAAAATGATATATTTGCTCGAGATAGTACACAACTATGTACACTTATACAGTCAAGATATTACACATTTACTATTTTTATTACCTATTTCATATGCTTAATAAATCTTACAAATCCATATTAAATTAGAAATTTGGTTTATTATGTGAAATTGTCTTATAACAATGATTTTGAAAGCCACTTTCTTGTTTTTAAGTCACTCAATCAAATACTATTAAAAAATATCAATCGGATTTATTTCCTATTTATAAATATTTTATCATTTTCAGTTAGAAATAAGACAAATAATAAAATCAATTGATAAACTTTCTAAATATCATAGCAGAATTACTTTAGGATTTCTAAATTATAAAAAAAACTCTCACTCTATGCTAATCTTAATTCATGGCCACAAAGTAATATCAATATAAAGTAAAGCAAATGTAATTCATTCCGCGAAAACGTGCGCGTTATCCTTCGATCAACGACCTCAAAATAAGAGCAACAAAACACGAAATTCGCATCACCGTATTATATGTTCTGCATGTAAAATAATGATTTTAAAAATTATTAAAACCAAGAAGGGCATTGAAAAAATAGACAATTTTGAGAATATAATTTCACACTTTATATTCTCAAGGATTTTCGTGACATTTCTTCGCCTTAAAACACCAATAAAATGAATAAAATAATTAACGTCTGAAAACACTTTTGATGAAATTACCGGCTGCTGTGGAGAGATACTGCCAAAGTTTTTTTCCATTCTGCTTGACAGGGACATCACTGATCATTCCAGTCCCTTCCATTTTCACTTATCTATTTCTTTCGAAATGTCTAAATGTTTCGTAATTGTTAATTATCTCTAAAAGCTATAAATTTGTATTTTTCTATTAATTAAAATTCACAGGGAGAGATTCAAGTTTGCTCCATCAAATTGTTATTACAGAATGGAGATCAGTAATAAAGACTTGTCAAGCGACAAAGACAACTGGAAGAAATAGCCAATACAGACTGCACAAATTACTCAGGAACCATCGTTTATCACCAGTGTAATATCTTAGGGACATTATCTCTAATCTACTCGAACTTATCTATTAATTGAAAAAAATGCTACGATAAAAGTGAATCTTATATGAATCAATATATATTCTTTATAAACTTAATTTACGCCCTTTTCCAAAGAAATTTATATGAAAAATGATATTATTCACTATAGGTGAGATCACATATTCGGTTCCTGATTGGATGGTCGATAGAAAAAATATTTTTTTTGTTTAAGAACTAGATAAGTTGAAAACTACTTATCTAAGCCAAATCATCCACGCTGAATTTCTGTAATGATTCTCAAAATATAAAATATATAAAAATCTGCTTGTCTATAATAACAAAATTATTTGTTTAATTCGAATATAAATCCAGATCTTCTGGATTAAAAAAAAATTTAAGTTGACACATCTTCCTTCGTTTATTTTCTCTTTTTGGATCCTCCTTCGATAGTTTTCGAAACTTTTTCAGGCTCAAATAATTTTTCTGGCCTCGCAAATACTTTTACACGACCAAAACTTTTATCATGTTATCTACATTACAATACAAAATTAAATTATACTTTATAGATTTAATCTGGTATCTGAGAGCGAAGGCATTTTGTTTTCACAAAACTTTCCCAACAAAAAATACCTTGCCGAGATTGATTGCAGGTGAGATTATATTTTACACAGAGATGAGAAATGAATGGCTTTAATGAAGTCTTTGAGATGAAAATAATTCCATTTCCATACTAAACCGAACATTTATGTGAAAGAGCTTTATGCATTTCCAACTTCACGAAAAATTCCTCTGGAAAACCTGAAAATTAAATTTCATGGGCATATCGCTGTAAAATAGGATTTTAATTTGTTCTTTTTCGAAAAAAATTTCTTACCCTGGAAAATGAAGTATTTTCACTTTTAATGCTGTTCAATCGAGTAGAAAAATTGAGTCGCGCGAGTCGGCTGCGATCACGAATTCAATTTCTTTCTTCCTTCTCTATTCAATTATTATATTAAAAAAGTTTGAGAAATCATAAGAAGTTCATAAGAAATGAAATATTCTCAGCGCTTTTCTTTTGCGCACATTCTTCATTTTATGTCAATATAATATTTAATCAAGGGGAAAATGATTAAGGAAATGTTTATTTCTGAGATTTATTGACTTAATATTGCTTAAAAACATAAACCTAAAAACCTAAAACATAATCTTAAAAATAGACAAAAGCCATTTTTTAAAAATATTTTCTTTTAAATTAATAAAAATAGGTAGATTTTTTATTTGATTAATCGTTTTTTTGATCGCACGTGTCAAAATTAAGGAGGGCGACATAACAAGCATACACCTTGCATCACTGTATATATATGTAAGTTGCGTATATGTGCCTGAATATCAGTGATTATAAAAAAAACCACTGCAAACAAAATTTCACAACATTATAAGTTGCGAACAAAACAAAAGCGAAGATAAATATATACAGAATACGGATTACGAAAAGTTCATTGAAATTTTCTTACTGTCTTTTTAAAAATATAAACGTTTTTTTAATTGATCATAAAAAATATTATTACTAGTTTCATGATACCTTTTTTTCCCTTCATCTTTTTTTGCATAATTAAATTTAATATTATTTAAAAAGAGCTGCTTTTCTTTTAAGAAGTATTTATTTATAAACATTACAAGAAATAGTAACTAATATATTTAATTTTAAATAATAATAATCAGAAAAAGTGTAAAAAAGTTAAAAATTAAAAAAGTCAATCTTCTTAAAAATTTAAAGGAAAAAACTTCAAGTACAATAATAAATTCTTTGGAAAATATTTAAGTTTAAACTAATCTTGAGATAACCCATGACCTATTCCCAGTATTGAGACTACAATTTTAAAGCAATTCTTGTGTCATTAAACCAGCGCAGGTCAATATTTAACCAGATCCGATAAATATTCTTTACTTTGTGCCAACAATGACGTTATTTAAGCATTTTATACTTTGAAAAAAGAAGGAAAAATTATGTACCAGAATTCTATTATCTATAGAAATTAAGTATAATACATTCATTATAACAATTATCATTTATTAGTTAATTTTGAAAATTCAACGAGAGAAATATTTTATTTTGCAAAAACCTACAGCTGAAATTTTTAATATTACTGTTTTCTTCTTATCTCTGTAATAAAGTTTTACTGAAGTCGTTAAATATTTTACTACAGGCATTGAACATCTTCTGGCTTACGCAGAATAAAATTTACATGCTGGAGGGGTGAAATAAGGCTCAAAAGACTAAATTTTCAAAATAGGTAATGTTCCATTTTATTACCAAAAGAACTAACATTTTATGCAATAATTGTATTTTGTATCTTATACAAAAGTGTCAAGAGAAAAAAATTATTCAAAAAGTACAGTAGTAAGAAAATTATAAAATAATTACTGAGAAGTGTGAGATATTCTCCTCTTTACAAAAAAGAGATATATCCAATAACGAGTATTATGTTTTAATACATATTTCATACAACAAAAAGATAATAAAAAAAAAATATATAGCAAAATACAATTCTACTCTAAAGGTATCAGAGATCTAAAACCCTCATAGGCGATCGAGATAATTAACTAAGACTGTAAATGGTAATAGTTAATTAAATTGAAATTAATAGTTAATTTAATTGATCAATATTTAACTATACCTAAAAAATATATTCAGAGAATACTCTCGATCGTCCTAGAGAAATCATATTAAATTAATAATTAACATAAGTTATACTTAAGTTTAACGGAAGCTACTTTTAAGTATCAGTCATACGATTCGTATTGCTAATTGGGCGCTGATTTTTCATGATTGCTTAATAATTATGATGTTAAAAATGACGAATACTAACAAAACATTTTATCTTACACACTAGTAAGGCCCATACTTAAAGTATTTAGAATAGCTCACTGGTTATCACTTTGTGTTCGTTTGCGTTCACATGAAAATGCATTTTGTGTATTGATTTATCTGTTTATGCTTACTAAAAATAAAATCTTTATATTTTCCCTATGATCTTCTCGATGTAAAAAGTATGATTCAATCATATAAAAAAAATTCCTCTTTTTTTTTTTGGTGAAGAAGAGTTAGGATTACATATAAGGCATTTAGAATCTCCTTTGGGGTTTCGATTTCATAGCGGATTGTTGCTTAAGATTCTTCGATTCAAGTTATTTTAATAATACTATTAATACGATGGTAATACCTACTTCAAGATAGAAATCATTATTTGCGCAGTTTAGTAAAAAATTATTTCAATTATATCTTAAGGTTGACCATTCTAGTGTACAAGAACAGCAATCTTCCATTTTCCGATTTTGGGTTGAGCTTGTACCTTCTACTGGACAATTTATCGATCAGACTTTTCGTTTCAGCTTCACTATGATGAGAACTCCAATGAATCGACAGTAAAGAGATGCGAATTTTATCCCAAGGAATCGTGTCGAGCACCTGAAAAGCACAATTTTATCTAGTTATATTTTAATTTAAATAAAATTTAGTGATTCTGCTCAAAAAAACTTCTAAATATTTAACTTTAATGATTTATTTTTGGAATATTAAGCCGATTTGAAGAAATCTTAAACGAAATGATTTTCCAAATTCCAGACTAGAGAACAAAGTAAGTTGAGCTAATTCTGACCAGTCACCACAACTACTACAGTTGCAGGACGGCAGATGTATTCAAAAATAATTCCCCACCCTCAATACTGCCAGATGTTTTCCCTCACACGTGATGCATGAGACTGAGAGTATCATCGAGGATAAAAAACTTGGATTATCATCTTTAGAGATATTTAGATAAGCCTTTCATTTTCCCAACAAATGTGATTGTTAATTTTTTATACCATATAAATTAAAAAGAATTGAACAATTTGATGTTCAAAATATCAAACTTGAAAAAATTAAGATTTTAAAGAAGCTATTTTGACTAACTAAGTGTTAATGAATTATTTGGATGTGCCAATCAATGTATTATTAATATCCTTGCCTTTTGTTCGTCTTGAGCATCTGAACTGTCCAAACTTAAATAATCGATGACTGTTGCGTTATAGGCCAGAAGAACACTGTATAAAGGAAAGCAATGCACTCTCGTAGTTGGAATACTTTCATCCGGTGTGATAAGACTGTTTGGTCCCTCACCCAGCTTGGTAACTTGAACTTCACTTTCCTGATGATAAGGTATCTAAAATCACCCAAATCGTTAACAGAAAAGCATGTAAATTTTAAACAGAATGTCAGTTTTCTAACTCAGTCAACTTAAAAAATTCTTAAATTCTTAAATTCTCTCCCAGTTAAGTCTCCAACAGGTACCTCATTAGTTTCTCATACACACCTGCATTTTTACACACTCTGTGATAAATGAATACATACCTCTTTGATATTTTTGTCTGTACTCAGATAAGCGTGAAGAACTCGAGTTTTTGGGTTTCTCTTACTGTCCCGAACATGAAAATAGCTAATGGCATCTGGTAGGACCATCACTCCTCTCCAATTTAATTCAGATTCTAACCAGCTTGTTGTGGAAACTGCTCCCATCTATTTTTACATAATAAATAATAAGAAATCATAATAATGAATTTATTTTAAAAATTAACAGTCGTAGGTAAAATGTACGTTAAAAAAATGTAACTTCCTTGAATTTATTATATATACTAGCAAATTAGAAAGAAAAATCAACAGAGTATAATCTTCATCTCTTCTTTGGTAATTAGATCTCAAGGAAAACTTTTATTCATTTTAAATGCATCTGTTTTAATATTTCTTAATATTTCTATCTCTCAGCCTTGGAATTCTCCCTCAGGCGTTTTAATTAAATATACTCTGTAAATTAATCTGCTGAATCAAATGCTGAATGTACTTTAAAAGCAGATTCAGCATTTGATGTTTGAAAACCTTTTTACTTTGACACTTCTAATTTGAAAGCTTTGAGAGTATTCAGACTTCATTCCGGGTTTTAATGAAAGAGTCCAAATAGAAAATAAAGTGTTTAAGTTTTCTCCATTTCAGTACAAGATTTGCCTAAGAACTCTAAGATCCAATCTTGAATTCGAGGAATTTACTAAATTGCCGAAACTTTTTTCCCTAACAAAAATTTAGAAGTAAATTTTAAAGAGCTTTTTCTTACCCTATTTATGTACTCTAAGTAGACTCCCTCCCTTTTTCCTTGTAGTAGATGAGCCACGGTCTTTTCCTCTTCAGTCTGAGTAACATTCACTTGACCATGTTGAGATGTAGCTTTTAACTCAAACTGCGATATATAGTTTATCAATCCGGGATTGTCCATCGGAACATCGCCGAGCACGTAATCTTTCGCCAAATTTGCATCAAAGGCTAGCCTTCTGGAACTGAAAATGCCATTCAAGCATTACAAATTCAAGAGTTTAAATCCTATATCTAAATTATAAAAATACATAAAAATAACAACTTCGGTGATAGAAAAAGAAGCTCTAAACAATTCCATGTGTGTTTATCTTCAAAATCAAATAATTTTCCAAGTTCTTCTTTAATTTAAAAACTATTATTTGAACCTCGGTTTAAACCACTTACAATTCTATTTTAATCTTTCAATCGTGCAGCTTAAAAAATAGCAGGTGGTAAATAAACTTCAAAAATTGAATTATAATCTGTTTCTACAATAACTGTAATGGTATTTTTTAATGGTTTACTCGATTGCGGACTGCACTGAAGGTATAGATAAAACTCGGTGAAATTAAATTATGAAATAAAGCTCTTGCCCTGTAACACTTTATCTTGAAATTATAAGAAGATCAACCCTCGACGTTCTCTATAATTCCAGAGACTAAGCCTAGCCAACCCCTTTTGTCTAAATTTTTCTTGATAACTTCTACATATCAGGGTCCTCAGTCCTTTTTTTAAAGTCATTAAAGCTCGAATATTTCTAATTAAAAATTTTAAGTAAGTGCTTTATAATTTGATGAAAAAGTCGTTTTCTTAAGACTTTAAATAAGAAATCATTTTTCTATCACCTCATTATTTCCATAATGAACTCTAGCGTAATGGCCTTTGAAAGCTTGAGAGAACAAAAGTAACTTTGTTCTATGTGGAAAATGAACCTTTTTATGCAATTCCTCTTTATAGTATCAAAATGGATATTCTAGTGAATAAAATTATGCTGGCGAATTAAATCAAGTTTATTTTGGGATAAATAATTTGAGTAAGCGTATTGAGAAGAAATACTTTATCAAATTATATAATATAATAATTTTTTGGTAAAAAGGAAGTAGGATTTTTTACCTGAATTCAGTTACTTGCTTCCAGATAAAAAGCATGCCCAAGATAGTAGAAAATGGAGCCAAGCATGCGAGATAAGGAATCACTTTCCGCTTCCAGGACTTTTTCTTGCATCCTAATGAACTTAATGGTGCAGAATTTCCAGTAGCGCGTGGCATTGATATTGATGGCAATGCACCTGCTGAAGGCATTCTGTAAAAATAGATGCAAATCGTAAAACGACGCCCAATTTTCAATTTGTAACTTCTAGTTCCTTATACTTTACACCAATATCTAAATATCCAATTTAAAATGTGAAAATAAATACATTTTGTAATAAACTAAATCATGCAGTTATTATAATTAATTAGACCTTCTACTGAAATTATTATTAACTGAATGATAATTCTGATATCGGATACAAAGCGTAGAAATTTTTATATATAAGAACAAAAGCGCGCTCCGCGCGGGCATTTATGTTCTTTTTCAATATTATATAATTTATTATATTTTATTTCTCTAATCTCTTAAAATCTATGTTAAACTTTGTGAAAATCTCTAAAAATTCCTAGAAACCTTTTGAAATTCCATGACAAACTTTAAAATCTCTTTATATATTTTATATCCCTTAAAAATATTACATAGAAATCTTATCAAATTCCATGAAATCCTTTAAAATTCTCACAAAATCATTAAAATATCAGAAAAATCTCTCGAAATCACTTTAAATTATTAGAAATCTGATAAAATCCCTTAAAATTTCACGAAATATTCTAAAATCCCATATAATTCTACAAAATCGTTTTAATATCCTAAAAATCTCTTGAATTTCGTAAAAATAATTTAAAAATCATGAAAAATGCACACAAAAACCTACAAAATCATTAATCTCTTGAAATACATGTTAAGATTAGTGAAAATCTCTAAAAATTTCTAGCAAACTCTGAAAATTTCTCATTTAACTCTTAAAATCTCTTAAAATCATTAAAGATATCATCAGATTCCATGAAATCCTTAAAACAAAATATTATATACAAAGTGTTTTAAAACTCATAAAAAGCTTTTGAAATTTCTCAATAAAATTCTACGATAACATTTAAATCCCATTATCTCCCATGAAATCTTAAAAAAATTCCATAAAAATCCTATTCTTTTCAATGTATTTTGAGTTTAGACTCGTGACAAAATGATTATTAACGAAACCAAATTCAATTTACGCGGAATTTACAGTTTGGCAAGTATCGATTGTTGAAAATCACTATCGATACTTACAGGACGAATCAGAAGTACGGAATAGGCGTTACGATATTTCGACTTCGACTCAATCATCTTTTTAGAATAGATGGAAATAAATTCGTCTAATTATTATTAAAGATAAAAGAAGTTCTTCAAACTTTTCTATCAGGTTTAGATATTATGAATTTGATCTCTTAAAGAACACTTGATGTAATTATCCTTTCCTTGTAACGCTGTATTTTAATTTAACGTTTTAATTAAATCGCCTCCACTTCTACAGCCAACCTACTTTTATCCATTTATTATGAGAGAGTTAAGTGTTAAGCCGATTCTGTTATGAAAAGCGCCTCCCTCTTTCAAACTATAATTACTATTTCAGAAGCATGACAGTTTCGCTAAAAAGCGAAAATTACATTCAAGACTTAACAAGAATGTTTACCTCGATGTTTACTTTAGTTTAAAAAGGATTTTTAGTTACTCTTTACTTAAAGTAGCTCAAAGGAACCTAATAATTATTATAAAATAATTAATAATGTGACTTTTCAAGTTACAAAAAAGAAACTTTTATTATAACTTTGAGTCTAATTTGAGAACCATTGCTTCATTCGACAAAAGCCACCTGCTCGGTCCTTTCCGATAGTGTAAATATATGCATTATGGCTCATATTAAACCTGCCAGATACTTGCTCAGTATTCAGAATAAAGCTTCCTGCTTGTAATACACTGGAACAAAGGATGTTCCCTGGATTCTGAACAAGCATACTCATTCAATGCAATATTACGCTGGTGGCATATTGCACTAAAAATGGTGACTCAACTCGACTCTGTAACTTTCTAAATGACTTTTTTCCACGATTTCAAAATTTATAACTACAATGTACTTGTGTGCAGTTAATCTCTGAAGTCATAGATTCTTTAAATTCTTTCCGACGATAAGAATCCTTGATTTATGGATCCTGGACAAAGAAACCCAGCATCAGTTGCGATGTTTCTTATACCTGCTGAACGAATTAACATTCGGACTGTTCAACCATAGTTCTTATGATTTTAGGAGAAAGAAACTTCCAAAAGTTAGATGATAAATCAGAATTTAGATATGATAAATCAGAAATTTAAATGATAAATCAGAAATATAAATGTTAAATCAGAAATTTAAATTATAAATCAGAAATTTAGATGATAAACCAGAAATTATGTGACAATTTTGCCTGGGGATTATATAAAATTTGTTTTCTTCTCCTCGCGTCTTTATAGACGCACCATTTCTGAAGTATATATATCGAAGTAACTACCAGTTATTATTTTTATATGATTTCTCCCGCTAATAATCTCGTGTAACCTGCGTTCTATGTTTTATTACTTAATTCTCATTGTTATGTGCATTAATATAACTGCGACTAACAAGGAAAGACATTAATAAACACGATCTTGCACAAGCATAATAAGGACATTTCCCATAGGCAGTGGCATGACAATCTCTAAGGTCATATAGCTGTATTAGAAAGGGAAGTAATAAACAAAGTTAGGATTTCATTTCAAAATTCCAATAGTAGTAATGCGTGTAAACTTAGTAATAGTTGTTATGTAAATTACAAACTTTTCAACTATGAAAAACTATCTCTTAGTTTTTATTCATGAGAATTGTCTCAATTTTCCTATACCTTCTTTGTTTCCCAGAATAAAGTTCCGATATTTCATTTTATATTTGATTTACAATTAATATTTTATTTACAATTAATATTCAGTTTACAATTAATATTTAATTTATAATTAATATTTGATTACAACAACAATTTATATTTAATGTGCCAACTTCAGCAAATATTCCGCAATTTAAAAATTACATCAATTCCTCAATTGAAGATCTTGATGATCTTAATTTCCACTGACCAAGCGTGTCATAAAACAAGAACTCAACAAGGCCTAGTTTACATGACTTTCTCAACTTACTTCTTATTGTTAGTTTCCTTCGTCCGATCCATCTTCACATTCATTTTTCAAAAATCACCGAAAATAATCGAAAAACAGCACTAATATTCAAAGAGCACGTGTCTTCACACAAACACTTCACTTTATTCTTCGTTCAACAACTTCATGCGCAATCGCGAATCTCATTCAATTTAGTAATAAAATTAACGAAACTTTGTAACATATCCAAGGCACTTTATATTCTCAGTAAATATTACAATCATATATCCCATAATCCTGCTCTGAATATTAATCCCGGATTTTTCTCTTCAACTTTAAGAACCCATAAACATCTCCAAGTTCTTAAAGCTAAAAGGCACTACACTTTTTCTCTTTAAACTACTTTATACACAAAAAGTAGTATCTTCACTTGCACTCCGTATTTATTCCGGAAATTTACTCCAGAGGGTACATTACATCAAAAAGAAATCTTCCCAAAAAGATTCTAAAGAAGTCTAGATATTCCAAGATACAATTTACAATTTAATATAATTTACGTTTTTATTTAAAACTTTTTAAATAAATTGATCAGTGAACATCAGGCTGCAGTGGCACACGGAGTATCCGCATTGCCCGCGCGGCTACTATTGTATCGTCTACTATGTCTTATGAGACGCGATGTGTGGTGAGTCACAGGCCTTAAAACTCACATGAAGAGCAGACATGTGCATGAAAAAAAAAAGAGAAACTCACACACGTGCCAAGCCAGGGGCAAGTTAAATTTTACCGGCGAAAACCGATACTGGGAGAAGTATTCGCGTATAATATCGTATGAAGCAGATCGAAAAGAGCGAAAAATAATACGTGCAGTAGCTTAGCTCGAGCAAGGCCTGACTGCCTGACTGGCTTTCAGTGTTCAACAGCACCTGGAACGCATGACGGCTGCGACGAGTACAATGCCTCCTATATCGGGTGTCCTTCTTTAAACTTAAGTTTAACATCCCCTTCAAGTTTCGGTGCCTCTCACTTCACCTCAAGAAGACACGAAGAGTCTCTCTCCGATTGGCTGGTGTTACACAGGTAAAAGCAGAGGCTCTCATTCATCAGGAGAGACCATGAGGAGGGACAGTGGAAAGATCTTTCCTGATCTATAGAATCATGGAAGTTGAATCGGTTCCACTGTGAGCGCTGGCCGTAACGGTTATTGATCCTGAAACATAAAACCTACTCTGATATATTCATCCATCTATTCTAGGATGTATAGTCGTATACTTACTCTAGGAGGTCAAATGAATCTACGTTGTTTAAATTTATGTTGGAGGTTTCAAATGTATGAAGATTTTATGCGTTGCAGTTTATGATATTGTTTATGGTTTTCAAATTTTATAGTGGGTAATGGTTACAGTGAATGGCCACCCCCAATTTGCTGTAATAATTAAAATATTACTCTCTAAACTTGAATCAGTGAAAAATCACTGAAAATCAGTGAAATTTCTCTGATTTCCAGTCGAATTCTAATCAAAATTCTATTGATTCTTAGTCTATTTTGACGATTTTATTTATTCAATGACAAATCTACTGGCAATCATTCACGGAGAAAACTGGATATTAAACCGTAATA
>UCOH01006770.1:0-32812 GCA_900474275.1 Synergus japonicus
ATTATTATATTATTATTATTATATTATTATTATTATATTATTATTTTATAATATACGGCACACTGTAATCTACAAGCATAAATAATTCATATATGTATTTTTCCTTTAATTTCGGATTTCATCCTTGCAGAATTTTTTATTATATTTAATTTGGAATGTGACCTGGTAGTCGTTTAAAATACCTTTAACGTGCCATTCTCTCTCGCGTTGTCTGAGACTATTGCGATTCTGTCGGTCACGTAGCACGTTTCCGGAAATCACGAACTTTTAATTCGCTCTAAATCCTTTTCCTTACTATCCTTACCCTCGCAATTAAGGAGCTTTCACGCGCACCAAGCGGTCGGTTTTTCTCAACGGAAAACGCTATTTTCCGCGTCGTTTTGCCTTAACCGTGTGACGACGCATGCATTTTATTTTCCGCTTGTTTATTTTTATTAAAGCATGCCTACACTGCTACCATATCGGACACAAAGACGGTAAATGTGGGGCGTTATTATAGAAAGCAATTCTCGCAAAAAAGGGGTAAATGAGTTAGAAAAATGTCGTTGTAAAATGAGATATATGATATTTTTAAACGCTCGGACGAGAAAAATGCCGCCGAAAAGTTATAAAAATTAAATAGAAATTCCATAAATTATGGCATGTCAAAAGGACGATACAAAAAGGTATCTGATTAATTTGTTACCATTTGCTTCATAATTTATATGTTTTCCTTAACTGTCATTTATATGTTTGCAATAAATATGAGTTTAATGACGTCGTAGTACATATACTGTGATAAATTATATAATAATAACAATACTAATTTGTAATAGCTAATTTATAATTATGCTTATCCATTTTATTTTCTATTATACACCCAATTAATTGGAACTAAATTATGATTTGATTGGCAACCAAATTACCGTATAGAAATATATATGTAATTAAAACTTTTGATGGAGAAGGTTGTATAAGGTAATTAATTATAATTATAGGCTGATTTTCAAATATCTTTTACTTTTATCTATGGAAAAATTCACGGGATGATATTTCCCAGCTTTTTTTTTTAATGTTTACCAAGATTGTCCAAAAATGAAGATAAAAAAATGAAAATCTCACTGAAATGGCCTTAAAGTCTTTATAAATTTCTAAAGTTATTAAAGTTTCTAAACATATATATTCGGATAACTCTACAATTTATTTAAAGACTTTTGTGGACTGAAGTATTAAAAAAACAATGAAAGTTCGTGTAAACTTCTGTCAAGAGGTTTAGTTTTGTTTCTTTGACTTACTTTTGTCGTTTTAATTATATATATACATATAAAATCAATATCTGTGGATTATTTATCTTCTTAATTATTAATTACTTGCGGATGCAGGTAATTTGTACTCTTGTCGTTTTACTTTGGTATAACACTCTTAGAAAAATCTGCATGTGTAACCTAACTTTAATGCAAATAAATTAATTCACACACATTTTAATGCAATTTTATTTAAATTTATATGGAAAACTACGATTTTATATTGAAGTAATAAATGAACATTAAAAATAATGTACGTATATAAATTTTAACACAGATATTTAAAGATTTTCATTAGCAAATTTATATAATGTCATTTGTTTACAATTTATACCACATTTGATACAGATTTTTCTAATAGTGAAATTTTTCATGTTTGAAGGCTTTATGTAAGTCAAATTAAGGAACTATTCATAATTTAATAAAAAAACAAATAAATTAAATGGTAAAGGACTGAAAACAATTTCATCTTTGCGAATAAGTAGAACACTTGGTAAGAGGTTCAAGAGTGAACGAATAGGGAGGATTCGGTGATTAGCGCGTTATAGCTGACGCCGAGGCATGGGGATTGGGGGCTGCTAAGTAGCATTTAATTGAACGCTCCATTCGAGTTTGTTAGCGCCGGGCGCAATTATAGCATCGTACTTGGCTATCTATTACGAAGAGTTTAATTATAATTACCGACGTAACGCGATATTGGCGCTTATCAAACTTCGACGCAAGATAAACATTTGCTAGTAATCCCTTGGAGGGAAAACAGTTTGGAGGATTGAGATTCTTTATCAATGTTACCACAATGAATAATTTTAATCCTTATAATTTTCCAAGTTGGAAAATTACTTTCTATGTTGACAAAGGGAAATTATTTTCGCAGATAACCATTTCAGTTTACGAATGCAAATAGTGTTAATTAGAGAAATTGTCAGATAGTTTAAATGCAATTTACCCATTTTAGTTTCTGCAGTGGAGCATTCGTTTCGATTTTTCAAGGCTTTTCCGTTATAATCGGCAAATAGTGCTGATTTCATCTTATCGCAGTACGCCAGACACTGCAAACGCAGTCAGCATTGCCGCTTATCCTCCTTCATTTATAGCTTTTTACTTTGCAACCATGTCGCACATAATATAGGCACTTTAATGAAATCGACTCATCATTTTTCTCACAAATCATTATTAAGATTTATTTGTGAGAATTTGATTTCTAGTTGTATTTTCTTGCTGTAAGTAACTTCTCCCCAAACATAAGTTAAGAGAATATAGGGAAATGCAAAAAGTTTAATATTTTTGCAATGTTTCAGACTCTGCAGATAGCGTGAAAGATTTTTCAGAAGATTCCATTTGAACGACGAGAAATGGCGAGAGGCTAGAATTTCGTCGAGAAAGGAAAACAAGCGAGGCGCGAGAAATAACATAAAGTGTGAAGCGAGAACGAAGGAATCGAAAAGAATGGAGAGGAAGTAGAACAGATGGCGTTTAAATCATGATTTTTCTAGGTCTGTACCAGACACAGTGGGAATGTTAACACCCTTTCAGGATGGCATGTCTGACGATTATTGAGAAGTGCGGAATCGAATGCCAAGACGAAAAATTTAAGCATCAAATATACACCTATTTTCTTTTCTGATAGATTCATGGAAATGTACAAAATATGCACATATAATTTCATAAGAAATGTAAAAAGAAATTGTAGCTTTCTCTTGATGTCAATCTAGGAAAAGCTAAATTTTTTAATAAGGTAAATTTCATCTCAGTAACTCACCATTTCTCGTTTCGACATCGAACTCGTTCAAGAAAGAAATTAGAGGAGCCCCGAAGAACCGAGTAAACCGTTGTGAAAAGGAGCAAAAAGACCCCAAGAAATGTCTAGCTAGTGGTATTAACTACATAAATAACACGCAAGTGGAGGCATGGTAAAGTAAGAAGAAAAGTAAGGGAAAAATGGGCAAAGAAGAAAAGGAGGGAACGACCTTTCGATTCGAACTACGAGGACTCGACTCGAATGCACTTTGCATTCGCTTAACCCTAAGAGATGCTAACGCAGTTCCATTCTCTGAGCTTACGTTCAACATTTAAAAAAGGAAGCTTATATTCACGAATGTTCGATCGAGGGAATATTTGAGAAATAATACTAAAGCAGATTTTCACGAAAATTAATCATAAAGTGGGTCAGATAAATTTAACGGTCACATTTTTAAAGTAGATAAGGCAGGTTATGGTCAGACAGGAACTAGAAAATTTCCATAGATCTCATAAAAATGTCTGATTTGTGATGTAGTTTCACATTTTAGAGTCAGATAAATTATTTTAAAGTTATAGAGAAAAGTGTATTAAATGAAATAAGTTCCACATACATTTAATGCATTTTTTCAATTTTAACGCAGAGCAGATTATATATATTATAGACGCGACTTGCGCATTAAATTCTGTGGATATTAATACATTGATTTAGAGCCTTTGGCAGAATGTAACTGATAATTATTCCTTTAGCCTCACATAATCTAGTTTCAATTATAGATTGGTACGAAGTGAACATGCTCTACTATAGTACTGACAATAAACCGGCAACAGAATTCTAAATGCAATCATAATTTGATGGAATAACTAATTTATTGTACAATGCTTTGAGAAAATTTTAAATGTAAATTATACTTCAATCAATTTCATTTAAAGAAACAAATGAAAATGAACTATTTTTATTAAATCAAATGAACGAAAAATATAGGCATGTTTTGGATATTTTTAAAGGGTTCAAACTACTGAAAGAATTTCATCACCAAACAAAAAAGATAATCATCAGTATTAGAGTTCAGTCCATCTGGATATTGTCGTTACAGCAATCCAGAAAGCTAGTCGTTTAGCGCGGCGAACCACGAATCGATATCCTGTTTAATAGTCGGTTCACTCATGGAAGCAACGCCTAAATAATTCACACTGAAATAGCACAAATCCAGCTGATACTTCGATAGGTTTTAGTTTCCAAAGAAAAAAATGAAATGGAACAGAAAATACAGGAAATAGTTGCAAAAAAAGTCTTGAAAAATTCATGAATTAAAGTGGCACATTTAAAAAATTTGTCAACTCCAGAGTTCTGACATAAAATGAAGCATAAACTATTGAATTTCGTGATTTATTTAATGGAACTAATTTAATGAAATTGCGTTAGCCCGTAATAAAAATATTTACTCAAATTGCACAGAAGAAAGAGTGTTCTCAAAGTGAGTGAATGAAGTCTCCATTATACAAAGAAAACAAAGTGATGTTGAAAGTCGATCGGTCGATATCAAAATTCCGGATCTCGTTATTATTAAGAAATTCGCAAAATCCTGCCGGTAACAAAGAGGCAATCGACTTTCTTTCAACACTGTTCCGATTTGTTTGCAGGCCGCACAGAGCGGCGTTCAGATTAATTTAACGACTAGAACGTGGCTTCGATTTCTGAAAGCTTTTCTCGTCTATCGTGAATCCTTCGGGAATAAAAGAGCGAATTCTTAAATTTGTAAGACTCTGTTTATACTAGGCACATCAAATCTTCCTACTCCAAGAAATTTTCATTGCCTTAGCATTAAGAAATTCAAAGTGCGAAGTAAAGTAAAGGTTTACTTGTGATCTTTTAGATCCTACGATATTTTCTATAAATTGGTTTAGTCGAGGTTATATTTTGTCGCTATTACTTTCACGAATCGATATGAAATTCTATAAAACCGAAACGAGGCAGCTCGTAATTTTTTTCTATCTATAAAAGAGATTCATATATCTCCTCGTCATTTATGCGTTCAAAGCCATACTTCTCGTAGTACCACTTGTTATTTATTTACAATTTTTACCTCCAGTTTGCTAAAAATTCTATTTTTCAAGGAAAAAACTTAAAAGTGAGCACCATCCCATTTAATTTATACCTCAAATAAACTTGCCATATAAATATCTATTGCCAAGGGTTTTCATGAACTTATAAGTGCAATTTAAACCATATATAAATATTGAGTAAAAAAAAATATATATCGAAAGAGATATTTCAACTCACTGATAAATTATTCTGCAAAAATAACTTTAATTTCGAATAAAATATTCGTTCTGGGAAAATTAAATGAATTTCGCAGTCTGACTAAAGTTTGCTTGTACTACTTAAACACTTAATTTCATTACTACTAATGTTTTCTCTAATTAATTTTAATGAATTTAGCTATTGAAAAATGATGATGGGAGTAACTGTCGATTTAAGATCACATAATGAATATCACGACAACTGTTAGGATTTGATATAATCGAAATTTTGTCATGGAAAGGAAGTACTAACTTTCAAGCAGTCTCAGCCTCTTCTTCAATGCATACTACTACCTTAGGGTTCATTGGAGCATCAATTTCAGGAATAAGCGACGCGCCACGCGGCATTTGCACAGAAATTCCAGGAAACTTTCGCAAAGTTGTCTAGGTCTTAGGGCTCTCAATTTCTGTACGCCACATGTTCGCCGCCGGCAATTCACCAATACTCTCGGTTTTAAAGTTTGCGTCGTCGTTCTCGGTTGCACGCGGCGCATCTACCCCTTTTTCACTTCAGCGACAAGTGGAATTTTTAATTTTCCGCGAACAAAACGACAATATCAGACTCGTCTGTCTAGACGACGAATTTAGAAAAGGACATTGTTACCACAGAGGAAATGCCGGAAAAATTTGTCGCTACTCGCAATGCGAACTGTGGGAGCTGGAACAATTTTATTTAACTTTAATTCAAAAATGCCTAAACAAAAGAAGAATACCCTGACAATTTTAGTATGAGACGCTAAAAAATCAATTGTATAGATTCTTGAAACCTTTCTTTAACAAGCTAAAATATTTTCTCTACTGTATAAGAGTGAAGAATGTTTATGTCATCAATTATGAAATGACTCGCGCAAACTGTTGAAATGTGTAAACAAGTTTTAAAGCAGAAGAGAAACGAGCACCTTCGCGGAATCATCACGTGTCAGAGGACCATTAATTTCCTGTTAAACCAGTCAATTTGAAGTGGATGGTTAAACGATTTGTCAGTTAAACGTTGCATCTGCGGAAGTAACGTGCATGTACGATAGCGTATCGGACTTTGGCTTATTAGGACGTAAAGAAAAATCGTTGCTCAGTCGCTGTATCTAGTTGCGTGCTCACCAAATTGAAAAGTCGATCTCTTTATCACTCGCTTTCAACCTTTATTTCTAGATTTCACCATAGCTAGCATTATAATCATATTTCATTCCAAAAAAGTAGGGTAAGTTCTGTATTTTCTCAGCAAATTATTTGTAAATCAAATTGCACTCTATAAATAAGAAAAGCACCTTTATGCAATCTGCACATATTGATTACATAATGCAGCGGCACTTTTCTCTAATAGCCCTTTTTTCCTCGAAGTGTGTAAAGAAAAAATCACGCAGAAGTGAAGCAGGTTTTCAAGAAAGTAGAATGATTGCCGCCCTCTATTCATTACCAACACTTTGCGGTGGCAAGGAAAGAGTAGCAATTTCTTGTCCCGTTTAAAAGACTCTCCCGTATGGTGTTTGAAGGTTAATAGCAGCAAATAACCTGTAATAGATCTTTCGAGTTATGAGCTTCATCGAACCACGATCACGTGCACGTGTTCTGACTACTCTTCGTTATTAACAACGCACGCACGATCCTTCTATATATGTATATGCGGTCGGCATTAAATTCGTTCTCTTAAACCGCCCTTATCGTTAGCGCCCTCGCGACATCTGACCTCGCGACACGTAATCTAACAATTAGGGGGCAAGAGTTTATTCTAAAGAATCGTAATTTTTCCCTGTGAAAAAGAGAATTAAATGAGAATGTAAAAACGCGAGATAATTGGAAAACTGATAGGAGATACTATAAATCATAGCAGGTGTAGCTGCTACAAATACACCAAGTGACAATCTACAGATCGATCGACAAAATCGTGTCGAAACTAGGCGAGGATTCGATCCTAGAGGTGAAGGAAAGTATGAGAAATTGAAAGATTTGAGATAGGCCGGCTCCACGTAAGTCACGACAAGCTTTGCCGACCACCGTCTACACGAGAATACACTTATGCGGAGGCATTCATTTTCTGCTATCGTGCGCTCGTACTTTTCGCACAAGTGACTCGAGAGATTGAAAAATTCTAGATAGGAAGACGTTAAAAACCATGGCAGTCATACTCGTGGTCACGCGGATCCATGTTTTTACGTTTCGTTTCATTAGCGCAATTACTGCTTATCTTTCAGTTAAACCAGGCTTCTACTGTATGGCTACGAGTTTTCCTTAAACTCTGCGTCTTAAACTACACTTTTTGCCAAGAATAGAGTAAAAAATCTCATAAAAAGAATACAGTACTATACACTGTATGTTTGTTTAAAACGGAGATTCTAAAGTTTTAATAATAAAAGGAAATACCGGTCAAAACTCAAACTTTATTGTTAAATTACTTGAAAAATTATATTCTCTTAAGTAAAAAAATATATGTTCAAGTTTATAAAATTTTCTTATAAGTCTATGTTTGAATTCTAATAATAGAAAAATAGAATATATATTATCTAGTAGTAAAGACCAATTCTGTCCAGACATGACATTTTATTTTTAAATTACTTGAGACATCATAACTTTTTCTGTCAGCTTCTGAAAAGCGGCGATGTTAATTTATCAGTAGTAAAGGTAGTTTCTTTCCAGATATGGAATTTTATCCTGTCATGGCTTAATTTCTGTCTAAATATAATATTTGATTTTAATTTTTCAGTAGTAAAGGTCGGTTTTGTCCAAAAATGACATTTTCTTTTTAAAATGGCTTGAGGTATTATAACTTTTTCTATCTATTTCTATAATAATGGGAGCTTCGTGGAAACGGTGATTTAAATTTTTCAGTAGTAAATGTCGTTCTTAATCAGACAAATCGAATTGCTGGAAATTTAGTAAATTCTTAATGCCAGCGATATATTTTCTGTCATTTGGACATCATAAAAATACCTGTTTTTCTTTCAGCATGCCGTTTATTGCGATGTACAAATTTTCTAGCTTGCGGGCAGTTCTCTTCGAGCGAGATGTGATTTTCGAAATGTCCCCAGTGACAACGATATATACACACTCGAAGCTTCACACAAATGGCACCCTGGCGACAAATTCAAATTTCGTCGATGTCGATGCTTGTCATTCGATGGCATTGCAGAATTGCTTTCTCCTGGGATAACAAAAATCACTGAATTTCCATTCGAGTGTTCTCTTTATCTCTCGCTGACTCCAAGCCATTTTTAATGGGCTTTCTCTTGAGTCGAAGTGATCATAATGACAGGAATTAAGCAATTACAGCTTCACTAGAGAATCATTTCTAGTTCCACTACGAGATTAAGGAACGTTGCTCTAATGAGAGCTTAAGAAGAGGCACTGCTCTGAAATACGTTTAGTCCATTTTCGATTGCAAGTACACTCTCGAGAGTCACTTAACGAAAATTTAACACGAATTCTTTTCATTGCATTAGTACTAGATGACGGTGCGAAGCAAGCAATGTGAAATGCTTTTCTTATACAACTTTTGAAGGGAGGAGTTCTGCAGAAGCTAGTCCGTAATTAAAAAGGAAAGTAATTAATTAGGAAAATGACTGCGAAGGATTCATGAAGTGAAGAATTATCTTTCCCAAACTTGTTTTCTCTTCCTAGGTAATAATTATCCAAGAACCATCTGCAGAATATTTCTAGGAACTTGAGAATTCTTGATCAGACTTTTTTTTTATAGAAAAGAGAACACATTTATTTACTATTTTTACTATTTTCTATTATTATTCATTGTGTAAAATCTATTTTGTAGTCGCTAATGACAATTGAAGTTGATACGACTTTAAGCTTTTATCTAATAAAAAAATATTTGTTTTAATTCTTCAAACATCATTAAGGGTATGTGATAATGACCATAAGAGTATATTTAGTTTCACCATATTTACATTTGCAATTATAAATATTTTTTGTTAAAATTAGACCGTGTTTTGCAGACGTAGGTAACACGCAGGTGGTTTAGTTTACGTGAAAAATTAATCATTATTGCAAATATAAAGTTGAAGAAACTACATTACTCTTCGGGTAAAGTATCACATGACCTTAATGTCCGTTTTCTATTGATAGATAATCCGTCGCCGTAGATAATAATTAGTTGATAAAGCAAGAATATTTTTCAAATATATGCTGGTAAATATATTCTTTTATTTATATTTAAAAGTGAAAGTTTGAAATTCCGATAGCCGTTTGTTTTGGTCAATCATCACACGCCAGTATTGGAACATTCTTATTTACTTTTCAGCTTTTCAATCATCGATGATATAAAAATTAAATCTTGTGAAGAGAAGATTCAGAAAAAAGTTTCAATCATCCACTATATATGTTAACATTTATATCACGTTTTAGCTTCGTTATTAAATTAATTAAAAATTTATGTATATTAAAATGATAAAATTTCACCGGATAAATCATATATGCTTTATACTATCCAGTTACATTTTTGGCGTATTCCATTTCCGATAACTGATATATAATATGATGAATAATTAATCAATTGGAATGGAAAGTTCTTTTCAGTTTCTCATCAGCGCAATTTTACAGGTTTAAAATTAGAGAAAATTTTTTATGCCAAAAAAATGGATATTTTTTTAAAAATGTATTTCAGTATAAACTAAATTAATCATTAAAATTCGATTCTGTAATTTCATTTCTTCTCTCTTGAAACATTCTCTTCAACGCTGGGAATAATTAATCTAACAAAATTAATCTCAAGAAATATTCGCAAAACAAATTTCATGTTATTTATTGCGAAGCTAAACATAAAATAGGAATAAACTGCTAAGTTCGGAATGTTTGATACATTAACAAATTAGTCATTATTCTCCCGACAGAGGCAGCACCTGCCAGCGTAAAATTATTGTTATTTTATCTCGCCGAGATGTTTCAAAACTTTCAATACGCAATTAGAACTTTATTGCACGAAAATTGATTATTTATATTCTCCGTCTTTACTATGTATTGTTTCATAGAAGACAGACTCAAAATAAACAGATTTTCCATGGCGCTATCTACGAATAGAATTAATATGGAAAATTACTAAAAACCACCCAATAAAATGTATAATAATATTATTAATACCGCTAAATACCTGTAAACTACCCAAGTTTATTTTTCGTTGGGATTTTTCTAAAAATTGTTAATATACTTTTATTTATGTAGAATATCTAAAACTACAGAACTCTAATTTTCTCTTGCATGACAACAAACGACAAATAACTGTAAGTACACACTTGGGTCCACGATAGCCGACTCTTTGTGATATAATGCATTCGTAATTACCTTATGAATGAATACCGCTACGTGCGAAGCCCCAAAATTAATTAACACTGCAGTGTGGAATACAAATTTACAAACAAACTCAAGGTTAAATCAAAATAAATAATTCTGTGATCCCAGAGTCATTGTACTTTTATAGTTAAAAAGCCTCTTCTTGCACACTTGATACTTCTTCTTCTCAAAGGTAAATTATTACCAATTTTCTTAAGAGCATGAAAAAAGTAATAAGCTGCTTACCAAAGATCAAGGAGTTAAATGACACGCCATCCGGCCGGCACGAATAGTACACAGATGCACAGAACACCCACGTTATACACCGAGGACTCAAGTTGAGATAGGTCACGTCAGTATCGGATAACGAGGTCGTGATCTATCTCTCAAAATCCTTAGGTTTCGGGGGGAGGGGGCGGGTGGGCTTCAGAGTGATTATATATCGTGTATCGGGGACGACGATCGAAAAACATGGACGGTTTGCCCGCACGATACCGTCCCGCGGGTACCTGGAGCGCGTGGCGCTTATCGTGACGCAAAACACGCTGTATACTCGTAGAAAACGTTTTAAATCCGACAAGAGAACTTACCCGATGCGCGGTTCGGTTGAGACTGAGAACTGAGGAGTGAATCCCCTCTTCACCCACGCGAATACGATGACGACGGACCAATAGGCGCTGTCCCTTGCGCAACCACCCTGACACCCCAACCGATTGACCACATGCTATCCACTCCCTCTCATGTTGTCTAAACATCGATTGTTTTCCACTGTCAATGTTGTCGATCGTCCCGAGTGTAATACAGATTTTGGACCGGATGGGAATAAAAATGGTAGTTTGAAACATGGAATATGACACGTGAGACTTTTAGTGGAATGCTGAAGATAGGAGGATCGTTAAACTTGAAACGTGTTTCGTGTATGATGAGGTCATTTTGTAGTTCATTCTACTGAATTTCCCGCATGGAAATTGCCAAATTTTTTCCCTTTTACTAGCTGGTCTCCGTCTTTGTATAATATTTGTGACTATAGAATAGGGCAAATCACTTTTGGCGCTGTAATATTCTTGAGATAATAAGAACTAAGAAGACAATGACTTGAAAAAGGTATAAAGGAAATCTTTTTGAAAGTTGGAATATAGATTTTTTCAAGATACTGATAGAATTTATATGTTTCGCATACTTTTGATGAAATTTCTATAAAAAAACCTCTTTAACGACGCATATAATTTTTCTTGTACCTCTGGGGAATCTTCATAAAACTAAATTCATAAAAGAAGAAAACATTTCTTCCAGCGTCGTCTCTCATTATAAAGAAAATCACTTTCCGAGATTTAAATTTCATCTTCGAGAGGATTTCGTCGTTGTAAATAAACGAGCTTGAACCTGAGTAAAGGAGAATACATTATGAAGATAATTAGGTGCTTCAATATGCAAATGTGATCTGAACTTCTTGCTTGTTGAGAGCAAAAATGAAATTTATATTTTATAAATAATTTTAAATAAGTCGAAATTCGAGAGAGTTTTCGCCTTGCAAATAGAAAAAGCTCGTAAGATGATAAAGAAATTTTTCCATTAGGAATATAAGTCTCGTATCGCGTTCTCGGAACACGTTCACCATGTGACGAATGGAAGTGGATTGTACAATGTACATAAAGTCGCATGAGAAAGATAGACAGAAATAAAAAGAAAGAGAATAATCAAGTATGGATTTTTAATTCGAGAAAAATTCGGAGGCAATTTAAAATTTGAAGTTATAACCGTCGTCATTATTGAAATTTTTTGTAAATATTTTTTAGCATTTTACTTTTTTCTTTCTGCATGGAATCGAATTTCATGTGAAATTCGTGTAAACTGTGGCACACAGTTAACAAAAACATTATAGCGATAAACGAAAAATTTAATTGAAACGTAAAAACGTCACCGACGCTTTTTTTGAGATTTATTCTTTCACGGAGAATTTTAAACCTGAATACAATTTACGAGTACTGGGAAATGATGAAATGGCAATAAAATCAACACTTCTACACCCGTCTATAAAAATGTTTCCCTTATGACGCCGACATTTAGATGTCAACCTGACATTTTTTACAACCGGAAATAATTGCAGACATCGTTAGCTTTACATCTCTAATACAAAGTTTCTACGACATTTTTCTTCTGCGAAACTTGTGCAATTTTCTTCTTATTGTAACAGTAAAACTTTAACTATTTCAACACACTTTTCACACTTTCTAAATGTTCCATCAAGTAAATTCTTAGCGATTCTCGAAAGTTTGCTCGATAGATAGACAATATAAAAAAAAATTATGAAAATATAAAGAAAAATTCAAGTGTAGGTGCTCAGTACTATAGTTTAAAAAATCCAAAACCTCCTGCTTAAGCTAGTTGTTTAAATATTTATTTTCCTATCAAGAAAAGGAGATTTAGCTAACCTAGCCAAGTTTTTTCAGGGTCGGTTTCACCAGAGGTAAATCTAATATCGTTTTTCTTCACGTCTCACATGTATGGAGAAAGAATAGAGCTCCGGAGTAGCTCGTTGAAAAGTGGGCGACGGAGGCCCCGGGGATTTATGTCGTGCAGAACACAACCAGCCTTCGTGTGCACACGTAGTGTGATATTCTGCTTTAATAAGAGAATCAGAGCAGCACAGTGAACACGTCTACGTTTAAAAAAAGAGGTATTCACAGGAATTCATGAGTTACGACACCAACCGTGTATCTGTATTTCAATAGTCTCCTATAGTTTAAAATTTAAATCAGCTAATAATATGAATTACAATGCACTAATTTTATATAATTTTGAATAACTGTACTTGAAAATAAATAAATTTATAAATTTGTAGATGTCTGACTATAATTGATCTCTACCACTTGCACACGGTGCGTAAAGTAGGAACAAATGAAAAACGCTCGAGAAATCCCAGCTGCTCACTCCCAGCCTGAATTCTCGGATGCGTAAGTGGAACAGTCTAGTTATAGTCAGACAGATAAAAAGTTTCATAAAGTATCGTGCTAGATAGCGCGGCCAGTCGTCAAAGCAAATTTCTATTTAAATTTTAGGTTTCAGACTTCAAAATGTCTTTTATTTAAATATAATTTTGTTGTTTGACATAAATTCCAGTTCAGAAGTCAGTAACCTCTCGGGAGATGCTCAATATTCCTTTCCATAGCAATTTTCTCGCTTGGAGAAAATGTACGTGGAAATGACGGATATGATGTGTGGCTATATTTACATTCGAAGCTTTAACTATAGACATATACACTTAGGTACACATATACAATGTAAGGCAGGAATTGGCGTTAGTAAATACACTGTTGATGAACTGCTCGCAGTATGTCTCTACAGGGTGACTTGGACTCAAACTAAATCCAATATAGATCGACCTCTGCAATCTTCAACGTGTACAAACGTGACCAAACTGTCCAAGAAATATTACGTCTAGTCACCTTGAGAGACAGTAATCTTGTAAAGATTTTCTTGCAGAGCCTTCAAAGTTTATGTACAAAAAATAATATAATACTCAAAATGACATTTTTTTTTCTCAAAAAACTAATAAATATCTGATTTTATGAAGGATTAAAATACATTCTCGTTTTTAAACTTCCATTGAGAATGCGGGTATTAGGTGATTTTTTAAAACATGTTTAAATTATCAAAAAGATTGCATCGATTTATTGGGGTTTAAGAAGCTAGCTTTGGGCAATTTTATAGGGAACCTGGGAAGCTTTAACTTAAGGAAGAGTCTCTTTGATACACCTGGTAGATAGACTGCTTAATGAAGGAAATCTTGATTAGATCTCTGTAGGGTAACATTTCCGATTGATCGATCCGCATCTCGAGTAATCTAGCAAAAGACAACAAGAATAATGATTATTCGAACTAAACATTTATCCGACATTACAGCAAGATGTTCGTAATAATAATTAATCAAAAATGTAATTACTTCTCAGATATCAGATATTGAATTTATACTATTTAAGATATAAAATTAAATCTAGGAATTTTTAATCGAATCTTGTACATAGTGGAAGGTATGTGGATATTGTGGAGGTTGATTGCGACTTTAGCGGAATCCGCGTATATCATTTGGAACGTTAATCAGCATTCCTCTGAAGGGCCAGTAGCGGCTTTACGCATTCCGGGGGAGAATGCACAGAATATAGTAATTATGATTTTCACATCACACGACTCAGACACGCGACTTCATTAACGAATGTTCTGGATGAATAGACCTCTCTTACCAGGGAATCCTGGCCTGCTTGCCAGGGTCAAGCAGTGAACTAATTACAATTAGTTCACCGACCCCAGACGTTCCTTGTCGGTTTGAGTTTCCAGCTCTATTAGTTTGATTGTCGCCAGATGTCATGTTTTAATTAACTCATTCGTATGCTTTATAATGTCGGCGAAAGTCAACCGGAACTTAGAAATTAATCGTGAACCACTGCAGGAACTTGTTCATTGCCTTAATTTATGTGTTTTATGTAGGGCAGCGTTAGATATTTCTATATTTATTACGAAAAAAAGTATGCAATTCAGTATTTCATGAATGGAACAGTTTTCCTGCTTCACATTTCGAATTTTGTAACAACCGTAAAAAAAGAAAGCAATTTTAATTGGTCTTGCGTTGTTCATCAGTAGAAAAATATGACTCTCAATTTTCATTTGTACATATTGATTTCATTTTTAACTGCACAAATTAAACTTCAAATTAACTTCAATCCTTATCAATTGTTCGGTCTTTATTCATTCTTTTGTCTTCTTTCATACTAATGTAAAGCTTCTCACAAAACTTTATTTAAGAATAATTTGAAAGAAAATTCGACACAAAAGCTCACTCTTGAGAATCGCAAAAGCAAGTTCCTCATGCAATTCAGGAAATATTAAATACGTGAAGTGTTGTTTTCACTTAGAGTTAGTGTAGTTTTGAGTAGAACAACGTCTTCCCCACATACATATATATACATATGGTAGACGCTAAAGCTTTGAAATAAGCCCGCGAGATTTGTCGTTTATATGAAGAGATGAATTCAGTACAAAAAGTATATGTATATTTATGCATAGAAGGCTTGTAAGGTCGAACAAAATAGGGTATGAGAGAGAGAGAGAGAGAGAGAGAGAGAGAGAAAGAGAGGGAGAAAAGTGAAGATTTGCGTCGCAACGTCTTTGTGGATATAGCGTGCGCTACTTGCTTCGGATGTCGTCTTCCGAAGTTACGGCTAACTTGATTAATAGAACACTTGTAACTTGTTTCATGCTTACGTAATAACCTTCTCTCGTCTATCCCACCGTCTGGCATTCCTGTTTCTCTTTTCACCTTCTCGTTGCTCAGATTGTCAATAAAACTACCGCGTGAACCTGGTTGAAAGTTTCCCCAAGTTAAATCGAAATCCGCGAAAAATCGTGCTTTTTAAGGCCACAGAGGACACGATGCGTCGTCAGCATCATAACAGGATTCATTCACGTCCAACATTTCTGTAAATTTTTCTTTTAATTTTGTCTCTTTAATTTAAAGAACCATATGTTCTCTCCAATCAGGCTTCACGCAGTCTTAGAAAATCACTTCTGATCCTCTTAACGCATTCAAAGAAAAGATACTTCCCAGGAAGTGGATGTCTGAATTTGTTCGCCGTTTTACTTAATGGAGTTCTATCTTTTTTTTACGCAAAAGGATTTAGAGGGTTGCCGATTCGGAGGGTCGAGAAAATACATCACGACCTTAGGATGACGGAACATCCTAGAGGATTAGGCCATTGCCTTGAATGTCGTTCGTAATATCTTTTAGGCGAGAACTCCCTTTCATCGAATGAGGTTCTCTTCTAACCCTCATCGATTCTGCAAATCCAGAAACGTCAAAAAGACTCTGCTTGGAATGATTCCTCGACAGGATCGAACGTGATGAGACGTGAGTAAATTGAGAATGTCTTGTTTCCTCTGTCTGTTGCCAAATCGTCTCACCGGAAATTTAATACAATTGTACGAATTACAATACTCAACGTGCTTCTCAAACTTTGATTATGTTACACGTTGAAATTATGCATCTCACCGAATACACGTGATTTACTTCCTTTGAGTTGACAAATTCGCTTTACTCAGTCGGATTTTCGAGAACTTGGAGAGTTTCGAAACTTAATCAAGTGTATGCCTTTTCATATGTATTTTACTATTTGAGAGCAGAGAAAATTCTCAGATCTCTAAATCACATGACGTGAAATTTAACCGAAAAAAATTTCTAACTTTCCGTTATAACATTTAGTATGTATAACGCATGTATAAATTTATTATTTCTCTAATCCCTTAAAACCTATGTTAAACTTTGTGAAAATCTCTAAAAATTCTAAGAAGCCTTTGAAAACCCGTGAAATCGATTAAAATTCATGAAAATCTCTAAAAATTCCTAGAAAACTTTTGAAATTCCATGAGAAACTTTAATATCTCTTTATATATTTTATATCCCTTAAAAATATTACATAGAAATCTTATCAACCCGGGTAGAAATTTTTCAGTGGCCCCGACCGGGCCCAGATCGGAGACTCTGAGCCCAGATCGGGTTCAGATCGGGAAATTTCAAACCGGGGATGAAACACACGGCCCGACCGGGCCCAGATCTGAAATACCGAATTCTGGTCGGGGCCCGGTCGGGTCGTGCGTTTCTACACGGGAAATTCCATGAAATCCTTTAAAATTCTCACAAAATCATTAAAATATCAGAAAAATCTCTCGAAATCACTTCAGATTATTAGAAATCTGATAAAATTCCTTAAAACCTCATAAAACTCTTACAAAGCTTTTAAAATCCCTTAAAATTTCATGAAATATTCTAAAATCCCAAATAATTTTACAAAATCGTTTTAATATCCTAAAAATCTCTTGAATTTCGTAAAAATCATTTAAAAATCATGAAAAATGCACACAAAAACCTACAAAATCATTAATCTCTTGAAATCCATGTTAAGATTAGTGAAAATCTCTAAAAATTTCTAGCAAACTCTGAAAATTTCTCAATTAATTCTTGAAATCTCTTAAAATCATTGCAGATATCAAATTCCATGAAATCCTTAAAATTATTACAAAATATTTTAAAAATCATAAAAAGCTTTTGAAATTTCTCAATAAAATTCTACGATAACATTTAAAATCCCATTATCTCCCATGAAATCTTAAAAAAATTCCATAAAAATCCTATTCTTTTCAATGTATTTTGAGTTTAGACTCGTGACAAAATGATTATTAACGAAACCAAATTAAAAATTTCAAATTCAATGTACGCGGATTTAAAAATCACTATCGATACTTACACGACGAATCAGAAGTACGGAATAGGCGTTACGATATTTCGACTTCGACTCAATCATCTTTTTAGAATAGAATAAATCGAGCTTTTCTTCATATCTATTCGAGAATTATTTGAATTCTTCCCACACCTTATCATTTGGGAATTTCTCATTATATTTATATTCGGATAAATTTTAAAGAAAACTCAGTTTACGATTTGCGTTGGTGAGAATCGCAAAGAAACAAGATTTCAGGATTTCTTCTTGATAAAAGGGGAGTGGAAAAAGACGAAAAGGAAAGATGCTTTGGGCATGGAGAGTATTTTTAGCAGAGTGAAGCTATCAGGATTTGCATAGAAAATAAGGGCAACGATATATTACGAAAACTTTTAACCGTGGGATCGTTTTATCATCTTCGTAAGCACAAGATAATTCCCCTTGACTTTCACCCTCAAACAATTCGCGACTTTTCTTCGCAAAAGGAATTTTGAATGCATTGTCAAGATAAAAATCCACTATCTCGTCCCACTGATTCTGAGACAAAGACGTATTTACATTCTGTGTGACGTGAAACGTAAAGTCTTTCTGTGCATTGGAAAAGAGAATTGAGAATATCTAAACAAGAGCTACGTACCTCACAGAAAAAGGATAAGGATTCTAAAATAGTATCCAGGATTTTTTGACATTTCTTGAGGTCTTGACCGTCTAAAAATTATTGCAACTTTTAATTTACAGTCTCATAAGAGAGAATTAAAATTCTACGTTTTTGGGAACAAAATCTTTTACGACCTTTGTATTTAGAAAATTCTTTTTGAAGATAAAGCTAAACTGAAAATAATGTGCAAATAGATAGAAGAATGAATATTCAAATTCTTTATACTCTTACTAAAAGTTGGAATTCACTCACTGAAGATAATTTAGAGTGACAAGAAGGTGAGAGTCAGAGAGAAAATACAGACTCAGAATTGTGAGAGAAATGGGTTTTAAGGTGTCCTCATGAAATCTTCCGTTCTTTCCCGCGAGTAAATCTTAGTTCTTCTTGCTCTGAGCGTTTTTATCCTTTTTTCGACACTGATCTAGCTTTAAGTGGAATGCTAATCAATCGAAGTCAGTCTATCGAAAAGACCTCTGTTACCCACAGTTTGCAAGAAAAAGACAAGTTTGAGAACAGGCTAGATGAACAAGAAAAGAAGTTCAGAGAGAAAACAAGTTCGGGATTTTATCAAAGAGGGAAGTACTTTCCAGCTTATTTGTTGGAGAAAACTGGTAAAGGACCTACTGAGGGTGCTTCGAGGGAATAGCGTTAAGTTTCAGCGTGTTCCTGCCAGATGACACCAGTATCCAACCAGTCGATAAAATGACCTCGATGAAAATAAATCTACAAAAATACATGTATCCTTTTAATTTACATATATGAAATTACAATTAAAAATTGGCTAATGTCACCCCCTTCGATGGGTAGAACGTAAACTTATTTAAATTTTAATTTTCCAACAATTACAGGATGAAAATGTGAAACAAAGAAAATTTAGAATTGAAAAACTATTGCTTCACGTAAAAGACATGCTAAAAACGTTCGTTATTCGTTATTCACAAAGTTCTATAATTTCCTGTTGGGAAATTAAATCGATATTTCGCTAAAGGACGCCAAAGGACAAAGTTCAAGTCATTACTCAAATTCTCATTAGTACTCGGTCGAACCTGAACGGCAGTGTGAGTTTACTAATTAACCAGACAGGGTGGGCTCCTTAATATTACTAAGTCGAGAAGATGCGACAAGAGGCAATATATATTGTTGCCGGTTTTAATTGGTGAGAAAACAAATGCGTGATCGACGTGGGCGATCGCCCGCGGATTCTACCTCTGTCCTGAATCGCGATTTGTCCCTTTTTTACCCTTTCTTACTCTTCTTTCATTTTGTTCGAGACCACATTCTCTGAGCTCAGAAAAAATTGCATACAATTTGCCCGCCTCTAAGGCCTTTTTATCACAGTCACTTTCCTTGGAACGCATTTAAGAAGAATAACAAGTAAAAAAAAACTAGAAATGATTGACAACTAATAAGAAAACATAGAAGTAATTTATTAATACTAATAACAAACTAATAACGATAATAATTATTATGGATCGGGATTTTTTAAGAAATTATTGATATGAAAGATCTAATGCTGCATCATGCATGCTTTCAATTTAATCTTTATCAGCCTGATTAGAGATTGAGCGTTACAAGACTTTGTGTGATATATATTTTTCGAAGTGAACTTGGCACAAAAGGACACCCCTCCCTAAGTACAATAGGCATTTCTTTTGACATGTCCGATACTCGTAAAATATCCCTTAATGTTCCTCATACTTTGTATGCCTTACCTGTTGTAATGACACACCCTAATAAATGTCCAGCTTTTCGTCGCAGTCGTGACACAGCACTCGGTCGAAAAATTTTCCGGAGATTAACGATCACCGGGGAAAGAAATCGTATACACGCGTTATTCCACGCCACGTTACACGGGGATTTTCTTTTCGCGTGCATCTGACGTATTTCCGCTGTGCTTGGTTAACAATTAATGTTTCTTGAGAAAAAATTACGACATAAATCATCCTATCTGAGAAAAACATAAAACGACCAGTTAAGAAAGTTAACATCATGGAACTAATGCAAGTCGTTTATTAAAAGAAATACTTTTCCATTCTCAGAAAAATAGTTTTTATATATTAAGGAACAAGTACTAAATTGTTCTCTTGTGCGCGATCTGCGGAGAAATATAAATTCCAAATCGTTCAACTGGTTCATGTCCACAGGGATTTTTCACTATTTCCGGTTAGTTATAAGAATATGGGTCAATGGAAAGAGAGTAAGTGGTCATTTTTACTCTGTTTTTGTTAGTATGACTTACTGTGGAACACATCGCTTTGGGATAAGATAGAGTTTTTAATTCCGGATATATAGTGGTGAGAAAGAGATTTGAAATAGGAGAGAATGAAACAGGGTCAAGTTATCTCTGTCCCGGTTCCGGTTTGACCAGGATGCTACGCTCATACATTGATGTTCCCTAGGTCCCCTAGGGTAACATCATCTAAGCTATTAATCACTCTGGCTTATGGATCTAGAATACGTTGTAAAATATTTACAATGAATATACTGTTAATGAGAATTATAGTTAGAGATTGTTCTCAGTTAACAAAATAAAAGTTTCACTTGGAAATTTAGGTATAGATAATGTTGCGTATCACTGCGAATGGAAGACAATAGATAGCACGACACTTTACGGTTGAAAATGGCAAAGGGTGCAAAGCAAAGCCTTTGCTTAAAAGACAATGACTATATGTAACTGTTTCATCCTTTTTCAGTTCTCTCTTTTTAATGGTTGCAGCGAGCAGGGGACTTGAAAAAAAGCGTTTCAAGAACGCAGATTAAAAGCATCTGGGTAAAATGGCAAACTGTTTAATGTCTTCCTACTTTGAGAGTTACTAATGTATGTAGTGTTTCTCTGACAAGGAATCCAAAAACTGGTAGCTTGCCATGTTCTAAAATGTTTTCCATTTCAAACCACATACACACTTCTTCAAGGGATTTAATATGGGATTTCAGTGAATGTGCTATAGGTGTTAGGGAGAACATAGAGAAGATAGTTTTCAAGGTTTTAATGTGTGTAAAGTTGCAGAGTTCGACGGCACTTAACATTTTTATATCAGGTGGTATTCTGAATTTTATGTCCTCACATTTGCGCACTATTGCGAGCTGTAAACACAATTCCAGGCGACCATGAATCGCTTTCGCGTCGACGAGTGCGTGTGGTCTTTCGAGTCTCGAGTACATTCTGTCGTACATAAACCGTCTTGCTTATATCAGCAAACATGCCGATTTGACTTAGCTACAGGGTGTCTCGGACATCTAACGAGATACCGCCCTTAATTATCACTAATTTAGATTCTCTCTTGAACCACAGTCAATGTCGTAAAGGAAAGAGTTCGAGCTGTAGCTCGTCTTCTGCATTCTCTACAAGACCTCCAGCAGAGAAAACTACAAATATTAATTCGCTAATGGCTGCAACGCCTACGTTCAACAATAAATGTTAATGCCGATGCTGACCACTTGCCATGAGCATCTACGTAATTTCTGTCTTAGGAAATGAAATGGAATTCTTTAGCTTTGCTATTTTTTAATTTAGTCACTTGTAACGATAATGGAATACAGAAAGAGTGCCTGCGCATAGGCAACCTACCTAGGAGGCGTAATATAAATATATCACATTGTAAGAGGTGCTAACTTCATTATATTTATATCAAAATCTCTCTATTTAAAGAATAATACAGAATATTAAGGGATTTTTTCAGAAGGAAATAAAATGCTTATTGCAAGCTTTCGGTATTCGTTGAGAAACTTTCATCCCTTTGTACCTCGTTTTCTTCGTATAAATCCATTTTGGGTTTCTCTTTCATCTGTTTGCAAAGAGGATAATGGTTATTCCCTAATGCCAGAAATGTCACGATGTTAGCGACGAAGAGTGACGCAATATAGGATATCTAAAGTTTTTGGGGTCGGTAGGATCAAAGGATTTCTCTTGAAAATATTTTTAAAGGTTATTTACACTGTTTTATTCCCGAAGGGACTAGTAGCACAAAGCATACATCACTTTTGTTTAAAATATTGATAAAGTTATTTATCTTGACAAAAAATATTAGAAGCCTCTCATAATACATTAGCATAAAATTTGCTTAATATGTTTTTGAAATTCTGAACATTAGGAAGATGTATGCATTCGAAAAATCTTAGAAGAAATAAATACTGTATCTAATAACAAAATGGTACCTTGCTGACTAAACACGTGTCCCTAAAAGTAGAAACATGAGAAACAGGTCTACTTCCTCATTTCTTTCCTTACTGAAGGTGCACCAGAGACCCTCGAGGCTTTAAAATCTCCCTTTGCTTCTTAGTTGTGAAAACATTCAGTCAACACTCGTGGGAATAATCTATACTTTCTGTTGTTTTTAGGAAATTTATACAAACTGAAATTTTAAAGCGACTTCTCCAAAATCGTACAGAATTTTAGGTTTTGAATCCACTTATCACTTTTAATTCCACTTGATTGGATTTTCATATCCTTGTTTTAAGTTGTATAAAGGTGAATGAATCAATCCTAACACATAAATAAATACGGTTTTGAATTCACCAGAAAGTAAATATCTATAAAATGATTGGTACTCGTACACTGGTATTCATATATGTTACAACGTTTACCAAAGCAATTACCGTGTAACTTTTCGATTGAATCACGATAGCTCGGCAATTTATTGCAAACCACAACAGAAACAACCCGCGTAATTTTCATGGCTGAATTGTTTTTCATATTCTCCTACCTGCCAATCAACTGGAAAATATGCAATCAATAACTTTCAATCTTTTCATAATCATTTTTGACATGCGGCAAAGGTTTTATTCCCTTTCTGCATATTCCCTCGGTTTTTATTTTATCAGAGGTACCATTTTTTAAATTGAACAGTTATTTTTTTACTACTAATTTAATCACTAAATAAATATCGTTTCACATTCACAATAACTTTTCATATTTATGAGAAATTATACATCGTCTGTTAAAATACTATGTACATATAATTTCTATTATAAAATTATATAAATAAAATTGATATGGAATGACAACATAATCTAGTGAAATAAAATTGAATTCGCAATTGCTTCTGGTATGAGGGTTGGAAAATGAGTTTCGTAAAACGTGGAACTCTAGCCCTTCACCCAGAGTTACGGTGAAAGTCGGACAAAGTAATACAAATAAATCGCCAAGGTATAGCCAGATGGTGGATAACGTGGATGTGCTGAAATAATGGAATGAAACTTGTTGGATTGGGGTGAAATAATGCCGAAGGGGCTGACTGGACCTAAAGCCAAGACCCATCTCCAGGAGTATTTGTTTATCGTTAACAAGTATACGTCTCCAAGATATTGGTTTCTTATACCTCATTTATGTGACGCTGGCAAGATTGAAACTGCAAACGTTAGTTATAAACTACAACATTACTTTCATGAAATTTACGTGAAAATCTATAACCACGTGGAAATTTTTTCCACGAACAGACACGAAATTGACTGAATACTCTCTTTTCTATCCCATTTGCTTTCTCATATTTTCCACTTCTCTTTAGTTTGCCTGTCAATAAAACTCCATCCAGATGGAATTTCAATGTCGAGAGAAGGTTTAAGGATGGACGTGAGAAACGGGAAGCATATTGATATGGCCGTATGGTTTATTTGTGTATATGATAAGGAAGCCCTGGATGTAAAAGCATCGATTGGATGCATATTTAGAACCATAGAAAAGATTAAATATCCAATAAGATTCTTTTCAAAAGCGAAAAATTCCTAAACTATAGATTGACCCCTATTTATCCCACACTAAAATTTCAGGGCAATAATCTCAATCAATACACAATATCGTTCGAACAATAAATAAGGTACATCCCATGTTTGGATACCATTATCTGACTAGTTAGGATCCTCAAGCTGAATAGAAGAAAAACGTCTGTCAATTCAAAGGTCGTAAATCAAGGACCTAATCCGGAGAATGCGACATTAATATGTCTCTACGCACGTGCGTGGTTAAAGTGAGGTAGGTCACGAGCATTTATTTCAAGTCACAAGAATGACTAGAAACGCGTGAGCGTGTGCGATACGAATTTCTGGAATTGTTCTCCTTGTGGCGTATTGTCCACGTCAATCGGCACCCTGGCCCAATGCACGACTCGTGTCGAATGACTCTCCATTGTAAAGATTTGTTTAATACGACATTAGAAATTTGTTTCCGTTGCCAGCTGCGAAACTGCGGCATTCAAAAGATACAATAGAAAACGCCTCAAATTCCCCGTTTCAGTGTCCAGGCATCCCCAATTCTGAATACGAGGATAATAAATTGATACCCCCAATCCGCCTACTAGCTATTCGTAACTCCAAGTGCGAAGGTGCTTGTGCCTCGGACTCATATTTCGATTCTGAAATTTCTCCTGTTACTGCTCTTAAATGAAAAATAAATTCAGATTTCTGTATCAGCAGTTTCAATCTGAATATGGGAAAGAATCCTCAAGCATTAATTAGCTCGAAGGAATTCGACGGACTTTTAATCTAATTATCTATGACTTTTTGTGATAAGATCTTACACAAGATTTTCGTGTATCTTCGAAAAGCTTGGAAATATTTTTCGGGAAACATATAATATACTCTCTTAATTTGAATTAGTAAGAGTTACTATGTAGATTTGTAATTTCGTAAATTCTTACTTATTCAGATTGAGAGTGTATAAGTATCTGATATATTACATCTGTTAAATGTAAGGTAGAAACAAATTTTCTTTTTCCCACATCCTTTTTCACTCCATCTCAGATGTGCTTTTCCTTGTGGCGTGTAAAAGAGTCGCTTCGGCGAAGATGTTCTAAGATGATGTCTGATCGAACACGTATATAATATGAACGCAATCTTCTTTAACGATCGAGCTCAAATAAACATGATATCTCAAGGGTGAAGCTTATTCGCTGATCTCTCCTGAAATAGAGAGGCTACAAAATGATAAGAGTCTCGTTACTCTTGAGTAGCGGCTTTATCTTATTCATTAACCGGCACCATTATATTTTGTTTGGAATTTCAATTAGATTTATATGATGTGAATCTAGGGTTTATATATATAATATAGTCAAAGATTTACTTCGGAGTCAATTAATTACTTATGCAGTATTTTAATTGGCTTCTTTAGAGTCCCAATCGATCACGAAATTTATTAACATCCATCTGACTACTAGTAGAGTTACTCAGGACTGCTTATCGAAGAAGGAATCAAATTGTATGTATTAGCCTCTATAATGAATTGTCAATGATTTAATTGATTTTTTTAAAGTAACACTGTATCCAAAATTAAATTTTGTTTCAAGTGTACTTTTTTTCAAAGCGCGAATGAATTTTTCAGAGCGGTGTCTCCTTTCAAATGGTATAATCCATATGCCGACTCGTATAGGTAACATGATAGTTACAAAAAGGTACCGCATGTGTTACCACACGTGATGGGTTTCGTTTTAACAAAACAAATTTTGTATCACTTTTCGGCTTCTTCTACAGATTTTATATTTCAATCGTATGAACTCACTCTTAAAAACATATACTTGGCTAATTAATCACAATTATTATTTAAACTTGTTATATTTTATACAATGCGTTGTCGTTTTAGAATTTAAATCGCTTTGGAATAATTAATATGAAGCTAGGGTGGAGTCGGCTGTCGAAGTTTAAAATTTATAGCGTGTACGGGCAGGCAGCAGATTATACAGGCATTTACACTATCATTGTTGCATTGCACCTTGCGATATAATCTGACGAGACAATGAATTCAAGATCACGTTTTCTCTAGAGTATACGCGGTAGGCGCGAACTTCGAGATGCGAAATTAAGTAATTTATATTTATGTATTCAGCAGGTTTAACGAGACAGGTTGTTTGTAAAGCGAGAGTTTACGCACATGTATCTGTCACAGTGTTACGAATACCTGAAAATACTTGCTCTACAAATGCGTGTAAAATAGAGGAACAATATATGTTTCAAAATCCCTTAAAATTTCCTGAAGAAAAAATATTCAGGATTAATTTGAACTTCTGCACGTTTCGGTGGAAAAAAAACGTCTTCAAGGCAGTGTCTCCAGATCCGAAGGAGCATCAACAGAAATAATTGGTGAACGTGGCAAAGTACTGTTTTTTTAACCCGATTTCCGGAGCTGATGAAAGTCCCAAGGGTGAAGCATCAATGTGAGAAATTCACCCTCATTTCGTCACACCATGACATTCCCTTCTTTCGCAGGATATCAAGAAAACCACGCGTTACCCCTGGGAACGAGAAATACCCTGTCATCTCCTCGTTTCCCTGCTTCCTGCAACACGAAGACGTGTCCACGCGGATTGAGGTCGAAATACGATGTATCAAGAGTAAAGCCAGGTGTAATCATCTTTATGTCAAAGAAATGAAAAATGGAAGATGAAGAGTTGATGTAATTGTTTTTCGGGGAAAAATTCGTTTATCAGAGAAGTTACGCGACTGGGTAACAAGTATTGTTTAAAGAGACGATGGAAAAGAAACAAACTACTTTTTCCCCTTGTTATCTAGTATCAGTATTTCCCTTCAGGGTGAAAATCGATTCGACTTGTGCTACCAGTTTCAGAGCAGCCTCGCTCGGTGGCGCCAGCGCATATTCTTGACAGATTGAAAATTGCTAATTTAATTAATGTTATGCATAATTAATAATGTAATTAGATATCAGTTATTATATGTTTTCAAGATTCTAAGTCAACTGAAGCAATTTAACCATCATTAAACACACTGTAGCTATTTTAATTAGTTGCAAGACGTGAATAATTAAATTTACTGACGACAAATGATCAGCACTATGCAATTATTTGTCTCGAGCCATAAATGATCACAAAGCGTGTGGTATTACGTGTCAGTGTATGTAATTTCCTTAACTCCAGTAACGCCTACTATACGACCGTCAAGTTGTCCCCAAGAGCGCTTATAAATACACATAACATTTTAATTAATAAAAATGCATTGACTACAGTTAGTAGCAACAAGTTATTTTATAGCATCTAAACGTATATTTTTATGGGTTTGTTTTATAAGTTATTATCTGGAATACCGTTATGTTTTGCATACTATTAACATTACAATATTTGGTTAAAGTTTCTGAATATAAAACACAATATTAAGCATAAAATGAATTATATTGCAATTTACCGTTTGAAGAATCTTCCTCGATATTTACTCTTGAAAATAAAATTGCGGAAGAATATGAAATGTCACTGCAATCTCGCAATTATAATATTTGTATATGTATTTGAGCTCGACAGAGCTAAGTTAAATTATAAAATGCTTTCATGTTTAATTTTAATTTTGTCTTCTTGGGTTAATTAGTAATTCTAGAATGCTAGGTTACAAATCTCATTTGGCGAGGGCAGTAGTATTTGCTTGCGGTGTGTGGGCGTGTGCGGATCCTGAAGCACGCATATGCAAAGCATGGGCGGACCACATGCACATATACCTGTGTCATCAGCACATGAGCATGTACCCATGCATTGTTGATGTAACGCATTGCTCGAATACGTGCACAATCTCCTTGGTCCGCAGAACCCTCTTATCTTGTCCCACTTATCGGCTCTTACTGTGATATGACTGGAATCCTAACACAAAGTACTCTCTAGTGAGACACAGGACTGCACTTCACAATGAGATATGACTTGCACTTATATGTGGTAAGAAAACAGAACTATTGTCTGGTGCAGCAAATTAATTAATTCGAGATGAACCTTATTGTTTCTTAGAGAGAAATGAACTGATTCATTATATTTTCTGCTAATCACGTATCTACTTCTTACACTTGTACTGTATGGATTCAGTGAAATAACTGGATGATTCATCGAAGACTAAAACTCCAAGTTACCAAGAAACAATTAAATCTATGGCTTCACTGTAAAGTGGAGGCAATGGAAACTAAACTGCAACGGTATTGGAAAGCCCGTAATTTGCGAATAGCTGATGCAGCGTTTCCAAACTTCTCTTGCATCGATGATTCCCATGGGCAGACAATAAGTAAGGGACAAGGGCTAGTTAGACCAGCAAGTGTACAGGACGCCATCAAGTGCAAGCCTTCACATGTAAGTGTGTGTGCAAATTGATGACTAGTTCAAACACTTCCTTTGTTCAGATGAGCTATTTTTTTTCTGTCTACCTTAATTCTCTTCATACTCTCGAAACAATAAAACGATCTATAGAACTGCAAAAGCTAGATTTTATTGAATGAGAGAATGATGGGAATATTTAAGAAAATTATGTAACACAAGGGAAGGGCGGATGAAAAACAAGGGGAAAAGTGTTAAGTAACTAATGGATGGCCCCTTATAGAAATTATACAATAGAGTCTAAAACTTGAAAGTTTAGAACTTACAGTTTGTGTATGAAGAACGGACGAAAGTTCTGTGAAACGGATGAGCAATTTAAAAGCAGAAGTCCTCTCTTAGAAGATTAATTCACTAGCATTCAAATAGAAACTCGAAACTAGGTCGTCCTAACTGAAAGGACTTGAAGAACTTTTGTGAAAGACTTCTGCTTCTTCCCTGAGATTCATTAAACGAACATGGGTTAATAGAAGAATATTTTCTGGTTTTGGTGGTTATTTAATAAATTGGTACGACATAGAGAATTGAAGAAAAAGGGAGCGTGAAGTTCATTTAGTCTAACAGTGAAGTGTTAAGGCAACTAATCTTGAGGCTCTTTGCTGTGAAGAAAAATGCTAGCTTCAATTATTCGGGTCTTAAATCGTTCATCTCCCTTTTCCACACTCTTCGAAGTTTTCCCCAATTACTGACGAATGCATCTCGGATCTGTTACCAGAACTGCAGATAAATAACAAGAAGCCATTCGAGAACCGAATGAGTTTGCACTGGCCAGAGTTTGGCCTCTTTCTCTTCTCTTCTCTTCTCTTTGATAAATTGCGAACAGAAGCGTTCCTCTCGAAAGGAGAGCCAGGCATAGCTCACTCTGTATCGCACATAGCCATCGCAAGCTTCTCTACTTCAACTCGAACTAACGAGGATCCGAAACTTAGTAATTCTAGTTTCAGGATCTTGAATCAGTGAGAGGTTTATTCTGAATCAAAAGTTTATCCTTAATCAGAAATTCATCTTCAAGCACTCAGAAGTAAACGTTCGAAAAGTTTTTGAGAATTTGAAATAGGGTCATATTGAAGAATACCGAGTCCAATAAATACTACTGAGTATTTCGATTTTTGAATCTATTCTAAGATTGCGAAACTCAGACCACCTTTGTCTGCAGGTAATTCTTGGCCTCTCCTTTGGCAGGCGCCACTAACGAGCCGTCGAAGAGTTAATTTAGTTTAACGCTTGAATACAACTTCCTCGCTTATCTCAAAGCTCAACATCCTCACAGTGCATTGTGTTCGTTTTCTCACCTGCAATTGGCATGTGAAACCTTTACGCTTAGAATACAAAGAGATCGTTACACACCTACGTCTAGAAAATACTTGGTGAGAGAAGTTGGGAGTGTATATGGTGACTGAAAACTTCCCAACATGTATGAATCAAATATCATCAAGATGGAGACATGAATATATGTATTTTTATCTCGTGGGCGAGATGAATTAATTTCGAGTACAAGAATTTGTATAACGTACATTCTTACATTACATTATTCTCTTGGGATATTTTGAATAATACTTGTCACATCAACTGGTGTAAGTCAATTCAGAAAAAATACAATTAAAAGGTTTTAAGGCAGGATGAGAAGGGTGAGGCGCAACTTTTATATGTCATGGAATTTTGTTAGTGAAGAATTTTTTTGAGAGAAGGAAGTAAAGCATATTCTGCTTGAAGCTATATCAAAAATATAATTTCCCTATACTGGGAATCACATTTCACTGTTGGCGAGGGAGATTTCCTCTCCTTATGCATTAGACAGTTAAGTAAATTCAGGGGCGTAGTATCGTCCAGTGCGAAGCGAGATTCATGGCGAATGAATGGTGGAAGGATTCGTATGAAATTTAAATGTATGCTGAAAAGCACTCGCTCTCGTTGGTGGTGGACATAGCGTTGGTTCTTCGCCCACTCTTGATGGTGTTAGTAAGTCGCAAGGGAGAAGGAGAATCACCGAGGAAAAAAGCCAAAAGCCAGGCACAGAACAGTTCTTGTCATGCACCCACCCACACAAACCCCCTCATTAGCGGATCTGCATGTCTCAGTCCCCAATTATCCCGTCCCTCGCCCCGTTATTTTGTTTCTCTTCGAAATTCCCAGGTAGGTGTCTCTAATATAATATGAGTTCATTTCGTGCGAATTTGCATGTACCGCTGGCTAATTCGGTCAAATTGAATTTGTCGTCCCCTTTCTGGTCGCACGTGGCAGTCGTCTACGTCGTCTACGAGGACGATTTTGCCCCCTTAGCCTTCTCTTTTTCACTCACTTTGCGCCTTCTACCTGCATTATATGAAACCTAGTCTTACTTTTTTCCAGTAACCATTTCTTTCCTGCTATCTAAAATGCACAACGTTTCCTCTCTAGCATTGTACGATTGCCATAGCAAAAAGAAGTTGAAACGTCGCTAGAGAGTCTCCTGAAAACTACTCTATAATCAGAATGAACAGTTGATTAAATATTAATACTCTTAAATTCTTGAGGCCATTTATAAATAATTTTATCCCTTTTTCATGGTGTCAGAAATATCCTGCGTTCTTGAAAGGAAATTTTTCCATTTTTAAAGCTTGAGTCACATACTTGCAATGGTTTGACTACGACCCTTATATTTTTGCCGGTACATTAACCCAAATCTGTATGTACGTATTCGAGCGAACATTTGCGGTAAATGTTACTGGGATCGATAAATCCTCAAGTCCGCAAGCGCAGGACAAACACCAACAGGCTGGCTACTACATATAGGGAAATGACATCCGGACACACTCACCCCGAAAAAAAATGAAATATTCCAGTTAGCCACGAACGAATATCTGTTCAACGATTCGATATCATTGGGATATTTGATATAGAACGAATATTACAGGCTGATTTCGTTTCAGTTTTTCACCTTTAGTTAGAATAATAGAGATCGCCGGAGACACAGCTATATTTTCTACTCCCTTGGATATTGCTTGAAAAAATTGTCAATATAATGAAAATTTATAGAACTCGAGAAATATCAAAATATTCTGTTTGGCGTTGCAAGGTTGCCTGAAACATGGTCAAAGAAAGGCGAAATTAAATTAATATAATCTCGTTGGCGAGCGGTGTGCATTTGGTATACGTAACACTCGGCGTGGGTGAAATAGAAGAAAAGGAGAGGGGTAAAGTTAAGGGGTGGGGTTAGAGGCAACAAATTATAATGCCATAATTGAAAATGTTCTGTACTGCTGGGTATAACCGGCCGGCCAGGCAGGCAGGCAAGCGAGCTAGCGCGGTGGCACTGAAATTTCAATTTCCTGCTCCTCGTAAATCTGAGGTAAAGTAATTATTGTATTCCGCCGACGCTTTCTTAGACCCATTCACACCCGCGGAAAGGCATTGTGCGTCAGCTTGGCCATGGGCGTAAGTCTCACAGGTGCCTTTTCGGTTTTAATAGTTTCTCGATTTCCAGTGGGAGAGGAAATTCTCTCGTTTCAAATTCATCATGCACATGATAGAGAATCTGTGTGGGTATTCTCATTGTTATCTCTCACACTTCTCTATTTTCATTAGAGTTGCAGAGATTCTAATTTTCCACTATTTTCTTTTTCATATTTCTCTGTTGCAATAGATTTTTATTTATCATTACAAAGACGTCGACATTTTCTATACAGAGTCAATATGCGCAGAATTCAATATTGTTTACTTTAGAGAAAAAAATGCTGATGGTGAATAACAATCCCTCGATACCTTTTTCCATTCTGATTTCGAAATACTATATACTGCATGTAAATGAACAACGGCTATTGAATGATATCCGGCATTACGCCAATGATTTTCTTCCTTCAAGAGAACAATTCTCTTCAAACTTTCCATCTCACTCCTCTTACATTAGTCCCCCTTGCCGATTAAGCAAATTAAATTTTCCTGGGAATGGCAATGAAGAAATCACCCCGTTTTAAACATCATTTGTGCGTCACCATGTATTGTATCGAACGAGCCAACTCTCCGAGGAAACTTCCAAATAACAGTCAAGTTTCGTTCCATTCTTCCCAAGAGACAATGTAGATGTCTCGTTGAGGGTTTGGAGTATTCAAAGCTGTAGGTGGTTATGGTTATCGAGGCAAAAAATACACGATTGTATTACCTTATAAAATTGTATTGCAGACTCATTTTCATAGTTCTTTGGATTTCTTCCCATGAATGCAAATATATATATATATATATATATATATATAT
>UCOH01006771.1:0-21849 GCA_900474275.1 Synergus japonicus
TATATATATATATATATATATATATATAAAATTTAATTTTTCATGTAATTAAATTTAAGAGAACTTAAACGATCATTGAAAAACAGGCGAACCTACAATTCTGACCGGTAGTAAATGCAAATTAAAAATTATTTACCCAGCAGCGGAATGATCGATGCTAATACTTCTCGGTCTCGGAGGTAAGGATGGTTTTCCTGCTCCGTTTCCATTCGAGGATGTTTCTTCTGAACTCGAATCCTCCTGGTTACCGACTTGACTTAGATTCACTGAAATTAGAATATTTTCGATAAAATATTGATTCTAGAAAGTATTCAAAATAATGTTTTAATATTATAAGTCGCACCACTCGAATAAGCTCCTTGCATTCCACGTCTCCTCAAAACGGACGGAAGATTAGCTCCTGAAGAAAAGTTGGACTTAATATGATGAGTAACTTTATTTTGTGAACTGATGGTGGGTCTCATCAGTGCATTTATTCTATTATTTCCAGATTGATTGTTCCAGCCTCTAGTTCCACCCGTAGCTCCTGCATCCGATTCCGAATCACTCTGTAATTTAAAACAATATTTTACATAAATTAATTATCTCCTTTTAAATAAATAAATAAATAAATAAATAACGGAAAACTTTTAGTTTTAAGTGAAAATATATGAAACCTGATTAAGTACACCAACGCTACTACTTCGAGTCATGTGAGAGGAATGAATCTTCGACGAAGAGTGTCTGGATTGACCAGCGTTTGAACTTCCGGTTCCGATTCGTGAAGAACTGTTGATATTTTTGTTAGCTAATTTTCCTGAAACTGATTGATATCGTTTACTTTTTGCTTTAAAGGGAGATAGAGAACATATTTATCTAGATTTGTACAGATTAGAATGCCGAAATAAAAAATTCAAGCTTTAGCAGTTGCGGTAAATTAAAGACTGTTTAAAAATATAATATAAAATAAAATGATGCATTTAAATATGGAGAAAATTAGGAGCAGGGTACCTTGAATTGGGCCATGCAGTAACCTGTTGGGTGGGCTGACAGACAGATCACTTAACGAGCAGGCACGTCTCATACCAGCCTCCTCCTCTTCGCTGTCAATAACTTTGGATGATAGTCGCCCCCCACTAGTGTCGACTGTTGACAACACACACACACGTGCACTAAGCTACAGTTTGGGCGTTTTTTTAACATAAAATTATGATTGCAAACGACACTCATTTGCTCTGCAGTTCATAATTTTAATGAAAAAACTTCTTCAAGTCTCTTAACATTAAAAATTAAAAGGGTAATTTTTTTTTAATTTTGTAGTAAGTTTCTACAAACCTTAATAAATAAATTATTTTAACATCTAGTAAACTTGAAGATTTTTTTCAAAAGTGACGCATCTAGCAAGACATATATTATGCTGATTATGCAATCATAGTGCAATTATATTGAAATCATATCACAGGGTGTCTACTAAATTTTGCCCAAGAAATTTTCATACAATTCCCGCATTTATCCCACTCATAAATAATTCTAAGATTTGAAGTGATTTTAAGCAATTACTAGAGATTTTACGGGATTTTAAAGTTACTTTTCAAATGATTTGAAAATAACTCAAAAGATTTTCAGAGATTTAACAAAAGTTGCAAGTGTCAAATCAAAATATTTAGATTGATTATTCGGAAAAGTTTTTCAAAATGAAAATCCACTTCCTGGATCAAAAATAAAATCAAGAACAATTCCCAGATTTTCTTAAATTTTCGCAAAGTAGATACCCTGTATCATAAATAAAAATAAAAAATATTTTAAACTAATGGAAAAAGCAAGAAGAAATAAAAGAATATTAGTAAAGTAGGGAAAAGCTTTGCGGGAACAAGGGACACTTAAAAAGTTTCATTCAAAGGAATGTAACATGCGGGGCGTGCCAGATGAAATATCCATAACAAAACTATTTTACAAAAAATATTGTAAAATATATGTAGTCATAAAAAGAAATAATTACATTAACTGAAAAGTAAATGCTGTCTACATGAAATAAAATAAAAACTAAACTTTCTTCACTTGTCTTAAGAATGCTCCTCTAACAAATAAAATTAAAAAATTCAGTACTTGAATTTAAATTTAAAAAAAATTAGTCAATAGTACATACTGAAAAATCAAAAGTCTTCAAAGATCTTGTCCATATCTTTTTAATTTTCATGCGCAAAATTTAGCCTACTGTCCATAATAATCTTTGCCTACGAAAGTAAAAGATCTCTTAGACTCTCAAAATAAATAACATCCCAATCCGCAAATACAACGAAATCGAACTAAAAGAGGCAGATGCAATCAGAAACTGCTTCTTCGAAAATTTCGGTACCTGGGAATGGATGCTTCGAAGGTAGAATCGATTGGCTGATAGTCGGCAGGGTTTTCGACCACTTCATGTAACTGTGACATCTCGAAGCTGGAGGCCACATTCTCTTTGGAGAATTCGTACAACTTGACAAAGGCGTGGAAGATCCACTTTCTAATAAAGATTTGTCCATCGCTGACAAATCTGCGCAATCGCTATCCTCACCTCCGGAATGAATGCGAAGTTCCCTGTTTAACTTGGAACATCTGATGTCCCTCTCAGCTTCCAACTTTGCAAAATTTTCACTAACCTCTTGTTTCAATGAACTCCTACTTCTTATCAAATTCTGTTGCTCTCTTCGAACTAGATTTTCAAACTCCTTCGAAAGAAGCTTCACAGTTCCTTCAATAGCTCTAGTTATTCTAATATCAACACTCGCATCCACACTTGCATTAATGCTTTCAAATTTAGGCTTTGTGAAAGAGTCACTTGATTCGGTTGATGAATCTGGAGCACCCCCTGGTTCCAAGGAATCATAAGCTTCCGTGTCTTTCGTTGGTATCTGTCTTTCAATACAATAATCAGCATTTTTCTTGTCTTCTTCCACTTGCAGATTTTGATTCTGTGTGTTTTGATTCTGATCGTTTCGAATTTGAAAACTGAAGAGATTCTTCCTCTCATCAAGTTGCAATTTCCGAGACTGTAAAAAATTCTCAAATCTCTTCATATTGTTATTTTCTACTAGATCTCGTTGAAAACGTTGAGTTTCAATCTGTCCATATTGATTCCAAGCAGGTCTCGCTCTATTTCTCATACTTTGGGTTCTAGAAGAATTCCTCTTTGGCTTTGGTGGTTTATGAGCAACATAGTCATTTAAAATTAGCATGGACTGTGGAGCCTTCGTTACCTTTAAACTGTTGCTTCTAGAAATCTCAGAACCTCTGATATTGTCGCTGTTCACATTTTCAGCATTGAGATCAAGTTCATAGTAAACGCAAGATTTTTGCGGACTAATTTCCTTATTCGAGGCATTAATTACATTCAAACTAGTATCTTGAAGAGACTTAGATCTGAAAACTGCTCTGCCTGGGTTAGAAGTTTCTGTTAAGTACTGAGTATGAACAGTTTCATTCGCATTTCCAGTATATGTCTCGGAATTTTGACGTTTCCGTTTATAGTGAGAATCAAAAAGCATTTCCAAAGGAGCAGATTTTACCATTGAATCTGAATCGTCTGTCAAAACACTCTCAGTGCTTCGATGATCTGTATTCTTCTGAAGTGGAAACATTTGGTAATCAGATTCATCAGTCAAAATACTCTCTTGACTTCTTCCACATTTCATCTTTCGCCGAGAGAGGAAGAAACTAGCACTCGAATGTCTATCATTATCAAAATTATTACAATCCAAGATTTCGGCACTGCCTTTGGAAAAAGATTCTACCGATGCATCAGATAAAATACTTTCCTGAGATTGAGTCAAAACCTTCTTGTAATAGTTCTGATAATAAGTGTAGTTTTCAGACTGACTTTCCAAATTGATTTGATAATCGCTGATGCACCTTCTTGGTGGATTTTTAAAATCACCTTCCAGAGAATCATCACTAAAGTTTCCGTTTCCATCATCACCATCCTCAGAATTCTGGTCCAAATTCTCAAGATTGTATTCGTTCATCACTGGAAGACTTTCAAATGATTTAGCAATGGTTTCCACTTCGTCTTGGTTATCATCAAGGCCGATGAAGTAACTGCAGGATCTTCTTTTTTGTGCAAATCTTGCAAATCTGCTCATGTTCTTTTTGCAGTGTTCTTTCAGGACTTTAAGCTCCTCGCAAACTGGAGACTCGGGAAGGGAAAGGTTCGTCTTGTTCAGAGACAGCTTGTACTTTTCAGTTTTCTTTAGAGTCAATGTTATTGGACGTTTTGGAGCGCTTTTCAATTTGTCACTTAAACAGGATGTTGTCTGACTTTTAGGAAAAAAACTTTCTTTCGGCACTTCGAGTTTAGTTACGGGATTACCCACACCAGGAATTTTGTTAGTAAGTTGAAGTGATTTATACTTGGGCTTTGGGTTTGGCAGAGGTTTGCTGGGATTGATTAGTTTTGATAAATGCTGACCGGATCTGTTACCTGTGCTAATTTTGTTTGTACGATGATGTTTTTCCGTGAAGTGGCTACTCAGATCCGAGATGCTTTGACTCGTTTTCAAGGATGACCTGTGACCCACCTGTTAATGAGAGTAAAATTAATTTTTTTTTTACTTTTTACGTGTGGTAAAGAAAATTTACTTAGGAATCCCTGACTTATCTAGATTTCCACACGGTTCTTAAATTTCCAGACCAAATATGTAAATTATTAATAAATGCAAATCTACAAGGCGATTTAAGACATTATTAATGAATGTTTAAACAATTTTATTAATTGCAAAGTGAATAATATTAAAGTAAGAAATTAATTAAAAACAGTTAATTTGTATAGCATTGTGTAAAAATGTGGGTTAATCGATTTTGTAATCTTCGTTTATAGATTTAATTTTCATAATATGACAGAGAAAATACTCTTCTTAAAATTTTACCGAATTTTGTAACAGATAATTGTCCTTTTTCTGAAAATTCTCCTTTTTCTGAAAAAAATACTGATTTTCATATTTGCGTATTAACAAAAATAATACTGAAAATCCTAAATTAATAAACTTCCTAAAAAGCATGTATTTTTCTGACTTTATAACAACCTACAAAATTACTTTATTTCTTTAACCTAACTCACACTTTGCAATTTCCTCCTTATTTCTTCTGTTCTCCTCTGAAGTTCTTCTCTTTTTTTAGCCATGTCTGCGTCACCTCTAACTTGTTTTGCTGCATTTACAACTGCGGCGTTCCGCATTTTATTACTCGAAATGTCTATACTCGTTCTGCAAAAAGAGAAATTCCAAAATTTAAAATAAGAATCAAGATTTCTGTAATTTTTACAAAACAAATTATGAAGAATTTTAAACATTACCTTCCATGAAATTGTGAACTAATACTCGTGCTTTTAGTTCTGCTCGTAGGTTCCTCGGCACCGCTCAGTGACTCAAAAGCATTCTTGAGGAACTTTTCTCGATGAGTTTGATTCGAAAGTTGATCAAAACCTTCTGAACTAGCTTCGGAAAGCATTGACAAAGGATTCCTTTCGGCACTTGGAGTTGATGCTCCACCTTCTGAATCGGAATCGTCTTGACTTCCAGAAGCTGTCATTTCGTTTCTTCCACTTTCAGTGCTTTTCGGTTTTTTTGATCGTCTCTGCGACCTAAAAATATATATTATTTATATTTTCATCGGTTTAGCATTTTAATTTTACTGAATACTGAAAAGCATCTTAGAAAGTAATAAATAACCTTCGAAGTTCCTCAACGTCCATGGCGTTGACAGTAAATTGATTCGAAATTGTGTCTTCTGGTGTTGGATAATACATAAGACGATGGTGCGATTTTTCAGAACCAGTTGTTCCGTTTTCGCCTTCTGAATAATCTTCCACATCGCCATCGTGTTCCGTGCTTTCATGATCCTGAATTCAAAAATTAAGTAAGCACAAAAGTCATCTTTTATTTGAACTTTGAATAAGTATTTAAATATTAAAACATTAAGATTGCTTGCAGGCAAGGAAAAATCGTGCAGAATAGTAAGCAAAAAGAAGATTTTCTAAATTCTAAATAATCTAGGGATGCACAATGTAAACAAACTTTTCATTCCAAATTCTCTCTAAAGTTAAATCTAAATATTTAGAATGTATCCCACAACAAAATTTTAAGTTTATTTATAATGATATAAAAATACAACAAAATTTCAATTTATGGGGAGGAAGGCAGGTTTGAAAATAAGTACCTCAAACTTGAAACTGCCAAGGCTGCTATCATCGGTATAATGTCGACTCCTTGATTGTCGCATTATTTCTGTGATATTGCTACTTGTCGATCTCATCACGTTACCACCCATCACCTATATAGTCAGGTCAAAATATTCGTTGAAAAAGAAAAGAAAAGAAAATTGTTTAAAGACGAGATCCAAGACGTTTTAAACCAGGAAAACAAACCCTTTACAACAAAATAAAGCCTTCAAAAATGAAACAAAGCTTTTACAAAAAAAAAAAAAAATTACTGAAATCACAGATAAAATTCAGAACTCATTTTTAACATTTCTACAAACTCTTTACAATGAAGTTGACAAAATGCGAAGTGTGCAAAACAACTCACAAAACACATAATTTTCCACTCCAAACCTAAGTATCGTTTCGCCAATTTGTATTGAAAGATAAACAAGACACTCTCGAAAATAAAATTCTTATTCTAAATTTTCATGCCCACTAATCATGCATGAGTGAAAATGAATTAAAGGTGCAGTTATTGTGTTATAATGATGTTAGTATGTACCTGTTTCGAATCATCTGCCAATTCCCTGTAACTTTCCGTACAAGACTGAAAGACAGTTTCTTCCTCGTCCTAAAATGTGATTGAAATGTTAACGACAATAAAATGATATTGTAAAACACTGAATTGAGCAACTCTAATGATCTGATGATTTTATGAACAAGAAGACCTAAACATTCAGATTAAAACCTGAATTTTAATTAAGCAAAAGCGAATACAAAACTGAAGTTATCGTAAAAGCAAGACGCAACATTGAACTAAATGTATACTACAAATAAATTAATTTAGTTAATTAATGCTTTTCTAAGTCAGCGTAAATCGCACAATAACACAAGAATTAGGATCCTTCATTGAAAATAAAATTCACTAAAGTCAGTGACTTCTGAAGGTTACATCCGAGTGAAAAGGAGCACCAACCCTCTTGATGATCATCGTTTCCCGTCGATAATCACTACTGCATTTGGTTTCGGTGCCGCTGTCTATGGAGCTATCTTTGGAGCCACCGCCTCCACCACCTCCGTCTGAATCTATTGCACCTCGAGGAGGAGGGAAAGGAATGATCTCGTCACTGTCATAGACACTCTTGACGGTTATTCCATCGCCCTGTTGAACCCTCTGAGCCCAGCGACCCTTTGGAAGATCCACGCCTAGAGATCTAGCTCCAGAACTAACAGACGTGCTATCCTCGTTGCTTGCTGTGTTTATTTGTTTTTTGGCCCAGAGAGGTAATTGACCGACGCTAAATCGATAGTCGATTCCCACTCCTTGGGGTGAAGGATTCGCATTTGGATCCAGGAATTCAGGAGGTGGAGAACCAAAGTTCTCGTTGTCGAGTTGAAGACTGACTCCGCCACCGTTGATTTGTATGGGTCGTCTGAAAATAATTTTGCAGTGTTAATAATAATAAAAAAAAATAAGCTTAACGAAAAGTCGACCACTATGAATTTTAGTGTACCAGGAATGTATTCCCAAAGGAATATTCGGATTTATAGAGAATAAATCGGAATATTTTGAAATATAAGGAATATGAGGGAACATGTCGGAATTAAGTAATTCAAATTGGAATAATACTTACTTGCCAGCGCGCATAGCCTGTTGAGCGAGTCGAGCTTGCATTGTGACAACCATGTCGTGTGGCACTTTCCAAATAAATATGCAGCCATCGCCGCTTGCAGAAACTAGGTGACGGCAATCTGGACTAAACCTCAAACCTGTTACCAATTCTGAGTGACCCAGCATGGTTGCCATACACTCCCCACTATAGTAATCATAGACACATAATGTTTTGTCAGTACATGAGGTAGCTACGTAGATTCCCGAGGCATCTGCAATCGAAGAAAATTATATTGTTATTTAAAAATTAAATCTGACTCTCTAGAAACCTTTTGCAAGTTCAAAAAAATCTTTCGAGACTTATATGATAAATAAATTATAGTTATCGCACCTAATACAACTTTGATGAGCGATCCATCTTCACCAACCGAGCCTTTGAAAGTCTTACTGTGTTTACCAGTAGTTACATTATACACCCTGATATTTCTATCCTGGCAGGCAGTGAGGACGTGCTTTTGACCAGAATCGACTTCCATATCATAAAGTGTCGTCTTTCCTTGGGCGTTCTGTCCTCTCGAAAATTGCGGTGAACCTCCTGGTGTCTAAATATCCGAAAAATAATCATGATGTGAAAAATACCAAGCAATAAGAATTTAATCAACAATTTAATATCACTAGCAAATATTATCTGCGCGCTTTTTGTACTCTTTTTGCTAAAAGCAGGGCATCATAAATTTGTCCTGGGGATATTTGAAGATAATTTGTAATAATATACTTAGTTTTTATAATATAATATTTTGTAATAATTTTATTTGTATAAAATGTAATTATTTAAATTTTTTGAATATATTCGTAATCCTGGGAAATTCAATAAAATATATTGAAATCCTTTAAAGGCATGTGATACTTTACCATAAAAACAAATTAGTTATGCCAATTATACATTTATAATAATAAATATTTTTAGCTAAAAAGGTTTATTGACTCTTGAAATTTGAAATTTCTTAAAATATATTCAAATTCCTTGAAATCCGTTAAAATGTATTGATAGATAGAACAAGATGAGAAAAAAAAATTACCCCTTGAAGTTGTCGAAAAATAATACTCTTATCAGCGCCACAAGACACCATTTGAAGCTGGTTACCCTGATTCGTTTGATTGAAGAATCGTACGGCAGTGATCGACGAACTATGATCATCAAGCGTTTGCAAAAAGTTGTATCCTTGATCGACATTAAATACATGAATAAGTCGATCTCGGGACGCACTCGCCAGAAGCCTCGGCATATCTAAAGAATAGCGAGTGTATTTTGAGTACTCGAGGCACAAGACTTCCGCATCGTGAGCTTCTATCAAACATTGTTCTTCCAACGTTGAGACGTCGTGTACCCTAATATTGCCTGACCTGGATAGAAAGAGATCAGGGTAAATTATTTTTTCTTTCATTTATTCACATGTTGTCTACTAAATTTTACCCACGAAATATCTGAAAAATTTCCACATTTTTCCCGCTTATAAATATAAGAAGAACCCTCTCACGATTGAAGCGATAGAAACGTAAGTTGAGTTCCAAAGAATACGTAAAAAATAAATTAATATAAGAAGGTATTTCATTTTTTTAACATTTATTTGGAACGCTTATAACTTAATATAATTCACGAATTGAAATTCAAAATTAAAATCAAGGAAAATTTCAGGATTTTTTCAATTTCCGAAAAGATTCAGAAATTCCTTAAACTCACGCACAGTAGACACCCTTTTATTTATTTATCCATCAATCAATTAAGTAATGAGATAATCAACTAACCTGTCTCCTGAAGCTAACTGTTTTCCATCAGGGCTCACCCTAATAGACCTAACGCCGTTTCGACTGTCGTAAGAAGCATCGTTTTTCTCCGTCGAACCGGCCGCGGCCAAATCCAGATCTTTTAAATATGTTAATTCAGGATCTACGTATAAAACTTTTAATAATTCCTGCAAAGAACAATATGTAGTGAAATTAAAATGGCAACAATTCAAAGTGTCTGGTGATTCTATTAAAGAAAAAAAAAATTCAAGAAATTAATATTGGATTTGATACGTACGTTGCTATATATATTTCTTTTGTACAATGTGTCGTTTGTAGAGAGTTCTTTCTCCATGTTCCAGACGCGAATTGTGTCATCACTAGAGCATGTGATAAAACTGTTGGCTGGCATGGCACCGATAGATTCGGGTCCTGTGGGATACATTTCCACGCCCCAGATACAGGCCGAATGGTAAAGAAAAGAATGAGATTTGCCCACCCTCCTAATATCTCGAACATCCCAAATGTAGAGACTGTGGTCATTGTAGATGCAGGTTAGTTTGTTGTTTTTCTCATCGAATGCCAGGGCTATCGCGTCTGGGTATTTCGCGTTTGGTGGATGTTGAGACATGTGACTATAATCGAAATATTTCATTAATATTCTCATTTACTCAAAGAATGTCTGGAAATTCTTTATAATCTCTCGAAATCTTCTAAAATCTTTTAAATAAACATGTGCGGCTAATCTGATTATCTTTTCTCAATATAACGAAATTTCTTCAAGCAGAGACATGAACTCGATATGATTTTTTTTTAATGAACATGTGGTCACCCTGTTAAATTTGACAGTCTTTGAATTTAAAACTGATGCAAATTTAAATTTTGAAAATTACCTAATGGACAATCCGTGGGCGACATCAACCCCCAAATAATGAGTTCTAGGTAACGTTGTCACGAATTGGAGACTCGTGGGACTAAAACACCTGACAATTCCTTCGGCGCATCCGATAAAAATATATTTGTCTCCGACCGCCATGCAATTGGCACTGGTTGTCTGAAAAGAAGGTACAAGCAGTTAATAAACGTGGCGTGTGCGGGTAATTCTCCTAAAGCAAAGTGCACCAATGCGTCAACTTACCCGTAACTCGACCCATTTATCAAGCAGTCTTCTGTTGTTGAATTCACATAAGAGGCCGGTCTTAGTGATAGCGTATGTGGAATCTGCCATTTCTCCTCTGCCGCAGGCGACGTCAACAAAGTCATTGTTTCTTTGTTCTCCTAATATGGCAGAACGTCCCATCAAAGGCACTGGTTCCTTATACTGAAAAATAAAATAGCCTTTTCTGAAAACTAGGTCGTCTTGGAAATTTCCCTTTACGACGCTAAAAAGCTCTCAGGACTTAATTGATTCATGAGGAATTTTATTTTAAAGAAAGACAATTATTCTTAGGCCAATTCAAATTTGAATTTACGGGATATTTTTTGCCAAAAAATAATATTATCACATTAATATTATTAAATATTTTCATTCAGAGTGTCTACTAAATTTTTCCCATGAAATTCCCAGATAATTTAACAAAAGTTGCAAGTGTCCAATCCAAAATAAAATCAAGGGAAATTCCGAGGTTTCCTTAAATTTCCGCACAGTGGACACTGGACACCTTGTCATTTTAAGAAGTATGTAGTTTAATCTCTTACCTTGGCACTGCGCGAATATTCCAAGTACCAAAATTTGACGTGTCTGTTTCCCACAGTGACAAAGTAATTGCCATTTTCTGCAAACGACACAGCCTTTACTTTGCTCGAAACTTTGTTCGATGCCACTTTGACATTGTTTCTCCAGTCCCAAACGTTGACTATCATGTCGTGCTGCGAACCGACGGAAACAACGTACTTGTTGCTTGGTGAAAATGCCTGCAATAAAAGGAAAAGCAATTACATATTAATTTTTAATTAATGTCAAATTTTATACATAATTAAGAATCACTGAAAATGAATTCATTAAAATAAGAAAGCTTTAGAACTAAGAAAACAATGAAAATTCCAATTTGACAATTCAGAAACAAAATAAAAAGCTTTTTTCATACTTATATGAATAAAGTAAGCTAAATTATAAATGAAAATATGTATCAATTACAAATCTCGCTTTCAAGAACCAGCTATTTTTTATTCATACACGAAACACGGAACTGAGAATATAAATTAAAACTAGATAGCGTCAAATTAATTATTAGCTGATTTTATTATACAATTTCAAATAAAGTTAGAAATTAATTTGCAAATAAGCATTAAATTCATTACATATTATTCAATCAATGAATGTTGAAATGCAGTCGATTTTTTAGCTTAGAATTGATATATGCCATTAATATTTTTAAATCTTTTAATTTGGCAGCTAGAAAACTTTTTTCTTTAAAATTCTGTAGGGATTTATGGTAACTGAATTTGAAGAATATTTTCAAAAACTAGAAAAAAGACTGAATAAGTCAAGTCAAAGGCGTTATACGTTACAGCATTCTGCAAATACATTCCACTTGACTGTGAGGAGTGAACTTTAGTGATCAATTACTCAGAAATAAATTTAATTGATTCAAAGAAGAAATGTATTCGTTCTTACAGTATTGACTCTGATTTTTGCATTTGGAAAAAGTAACATTTTTCAAAAGTTTATAATTTAGAAATTAATTTGAGAGATTTTACAAATTTTATTTTTGATATCACTAAATTCCCTCCCTACATCAATGGCTGAATGTTTATTGAGTAACTCGTATTACATATCTACTTAATTTCATGCAAATTAGTTAAAACTTGTTGAGGAATCGCAATTTATAAAAAAAATTGTGGGTCACTCCAATTTCATTATTTTAATCTTTGCAACTCTCTCAGAGTCATCATCAAATTGCACACTCGGTGAATTCTGCTATAATTTATTATTCCTCAATCATTTCTCCGCGTAAAAGAGGGTTTTGTAACGTGATTGCAAATACCGCTCTAAAAAGGTACGAATGGATTATTTATTTCTCCTCAGTATTTTATACCTACGCGCAGTCATTGGCAAACGAGGCGTGTACATTTAAGGTCAAGATTTCAAGAACCGCTCCAGTGATGTTGAGCAACTAAATTCTTAGCTAGATTCTAACGGCCAGCAGCAATATCTGTTCGAACTAATTGTGAGACATGTTACTTGCTTTTATGGGGATGTGTGATTTGGCAGACGACTGGTTTAGTGATTTTACTATGAATTCTCAGACAAATTTCTCTGACCGAAAATCATTAAAATTGCAAATAAATATTCAATAATGAAACACCTTAAAATGTTTTTAAATCTCCTAAGATTCTATGGAATCTTATTTTAAAAATATAAAAAATGTCTTAAAATCTTTAAGAATTTTACTACGACCTTCGAAATTCTCTGAAATCACTTTAAATTACAGGAAAATCTTTCAAATCTCTCAAAATTCCATAAAAACCCTTAGAATATTTTTAAATTCCACGAATTTCATTAAAATTTCATCACTACTTGTGTTGGGTAACGTGGTGACGAATAATTATATTGAAGGCTCGAGAGACTCAATATAACCAAGTTTCATAAAGCAGAGGCAGGAATTCGATATGAATTTTTCTGAATGAAATTGAGTCACTCGGTTGAATGGTGAATAACTCCACGAGCGAGTTATAGGTATCCTTTTAAGGACGTTCCAAATTGAAAATACATAAAGCAAGTCATTATCGATGCATGTTTGCTGGTTAAAATTCCCTGATTTTTGCGGTCTCGTGTTTTTTCTTGAAAGAAACAATTAAGCGGAATAGGTAATTCGCTGCTCTCACGATGTTGCTGCTGCTGCTGCTGCTGCTGCTGCTGCTGCTGCTACTGCTGGCACGTAGAGAGCGCACCAATCTTTCGTCCGTCTTTGAAAATTTAACGGTACATCTCGGAAACAATGGACTTTGTCAAATCACAGACACTCACCACACAATTGATGCCATACTTGTGGCCGGAGAATTCCGCAATTTGCACGGCATTGTGTGAATCTGAAATGTCCCAAACGCGAACATTGGGCATGTGTCCGCATTCGCCGGTTGCCAGAAGTCTACCATCTCCTGAGAGAGCCAGGGACGTCACTGTTTTCCGACATCCGTTCAGTACGTGAGCCTGAGTGTTTTTTCGTGGATTGAATAGCACAACAGTGCAACTGTAACAAAAAGAAACAACAATTATTCTAACAATTATTTTTCTCATGCAGAATTGAGAGATATTTCTTTGCTGGAAGCAATTTTAAAATTGAGCACAATAATTATATTATAGGATATACATATATCCTTATCCTATAATAATTAATTATTTGAGAATTGCTGTCCAATTTTTATTGTTTTTTTTTTAAATTAATTATTCATCTTTATTTGCCTCTGTAAAAAAAAGTGATGTAAAACACGTCTCTAAAATCTCGTATACATTGTTGTTTCAAACCTGCATGCATGCTCTCTACACTTGAATCAACGAAATTCCACTTATTCAGATTATGTATATGTAGATAATAAAAGAGAGTGATTGACTTTTGAATGACTTGAGAAGTTGTAGGAAGTAAGACAAATATTTAATCATCATCACGAGTAATCATCATTTATATACATATATAGGTAATTAAATTTGAGAGAATTTTAACGATCATTGAAAAACTGCAAATAAACTCATAATTCTGACCTGTAGTATATATTATAAATCCAGAACAAATACTGAAAATAGCTTATCAATACTTTTTTGAACTTATATACAAAACTTGGAAGAAACTAGGTTTCTCGACTCTACTTGACTCTCCAAGGCCTCATCTTTCCTTTCTTATTTCCGCTTTTTCCTTTCTTCTTCCCAGCTGCTTTCTCTTTTCCTCTCTCTCATCTTGGAATTCTATTTGACTCCGGCCTTGCATGCGTGATGAAGAAGAAGAGAGGAGATGAGAGTTGAAGGGCCAAATATCGATCGCAGGTAAAATTGAGTTTATTATTAATTGGCATAAAGAAATAGGAAACGACATAAGTAGTAACAGACATAAAAACGTAGCCAAACCGTCAACAAATCGAAGGATAAAAAGGAGAAAATAAGGTTTTAAACCATTCCGCGGAGACAGGTATAGGTTCGTGACTTATGATGGCGGTATATCCCTATTTGTACTATATATATATATACACACATAGTTATATTATTATACATATATTATACACCGCAAAATCACCTCAAGATCATGATGGGAAATCTAGGTAAAAAAAATGTATCGATACAATAGTAGACATTACAAGTTTTTTCCATATTTTAGAATTACATATTTTCAATGCAAATTCATATGAAGAGCAATTTGAATTTGAAATGCGTGAAACATATATTCTATGCGTATATGTCCTATAGGCTCCTACTGCGGTATATTGTTTCAGAACATATATATGTACATATTAAAATATCCCTTTCTCTCAAGATCAATTCGATATATCCGCTTCCTTGTTATATTGGATCAGATAGAAATAAAATAATTCGCGCGAGGTGAAGGTGCTGAGTCTTGTATGGTGTGTTGTGTTCGAACACCATGACGAGTCTGGGTCCTGAGCAGTTCTGCTGAGAGAAAGTCGAGCACACTTAAGAGTGCAAAAACCGAGAAGAGATTGTTACCATCTGCATCAAAGAACGTTGCGCTTCCGCTTTTACGTGAACTTGACATTTGCTGTTCCTGTGCGTAAAAGATCGAACGCAGCAGGGTGCAGTCCGCACACACACATGTAAGAGAAAACTTTTAAGTACATATAAGTATTCTATAATTTCTTCGATGAACGGTGCCTTGCATCATCCCGCGGACGATGATACAGATGTACAGACTCTTTATAAACTATAAGGCAAAGCATGATACATTAATAATAGGCATATCATCAAAGTGTGTTATTAGAGAAACCTGTTTTCATTCTTTCTGGATTATTCAGGGTACATTTATGTACGATGCATGCACGCCGATTTCCGCTTACTTCACTTTCAGTTGAGTATTATAGCCGCTGCAATGACATTGAAGCTGCCCGATTATAATTGTAACGGGTTAACGTACATTAACGACTGAATGAGATAGAGTCTGCGAATTGAAAGAAAATTATATTGAATTATTTTAAATTAAAGAAACTGTTTGTTTAATTCCAAAAGAAATGTTTCTTATAACAATTTTTTTTGTTAAAAAAAAACTGCAGTTCTTATTTGGGTGATGTAATTAGTATAAATAAAAATTATACGTATAATGGAAAGAATGTAAAAAGGAAGCAGCAATATCTTGTTCTGCAGATAATTATTTGTAAGGTTGAAGGCAATTTAATAAACTGCAATTGCAAGACTATATAACATATTCATTCGACTGTTCTTTTCCATCAAAATAGTTACAAAATACAAGCACAGTTACAAAAGTATATAAAGATTAATTAATCGCGGTTTATTGAGTAACAAATGTTTTGTAATTGGTCAGAGCATTTTACAATAATAGGACTTACAGAATCAAAAAATAATTCGATGATTTTTATCGGTTGATTTGGATAAGATCATTTAGCTAGATTAAAGTTATTGCTTTGTTATTATTACTTTAATATAATCAAGTTATTATTTCATGAAAAATTGCTGGATGATTGGAATAGCGGAACTGATTTTTCAGTAGTGAAACCGCGTCTATAGACAAGTTTCATCGCAGGTCCGACAACAAAATTATGTCGGCCTTCTCTTCGAGTGACTCCTCTACACAGAGGGAAGAGAGGACAGGTCGTGTGAAGTGCCGGTATACGACATTCTCCGACCCAGTAACACTAGAACACAATTCATGAATACATTCTTATTTATATGTGTATGTGCATGTGCAACACTAAAAAGTCCTTCAAGTTACTTATTTCGATAATTCCAGGGTGGCCACAAAATTCAATTTCCAAATATTTCCTCCGCTTTAAAAGCGCTGTTAATTATATATACTTTGCAATTTAGTGCAAACTGAATTTAAATTCCGCTAAACCATTAATAAATACACATTATTGTTTTGAGAACCTCATTAAAGTTCTAAGCCGATATGGAAAACGGAAATAATATAATAAACATATATAATTTGTAGAAGGCGCAGATATGGAACATTGATAATTCCTCATTCTCTGATGATCAGATAGCCAAGATAATTCTTGTCCAATTAGTAGTAAAATATCATTAATTACGCTTTTCGATATTGAACCAGCATCAGCACACGTTATCAATTATATATTGTGTGCCCCTTGAACTTTTCGATTCGTTTCAAAAATTGTTGATCGCGATTAAAGTTCAAGCCTTTGACCGTGGGAAACGAGTAAAAGGCGAGACTACTATATAGAAGATTATACCGGTAAAGTCAGCGGATAGTACTCCGTGTGCACTCTGCAATTCGTTGGCATGGTTCTATATACTATAGGTATTAACGGAAAAGTTTCCGACTGTTCTTATATGCAGGTAGGAGAGTAGAACGATGACGATTGCGCCGCAATGATAATTAAGAATTAATTTTATAGGTAATCTGCGACACTGCAAACGTTTTAAACTCTCTTCTTCAAATGACCTATATGTATAGCCAGTTATTATAAATGAAAACCAGGGATCATAAGAGGACTGCACATTCGGCATACCAAAGAAATAATCACCTTGCTCGATCGAATTTGAATAATGCGCTTTATTCACTGAGACAAAATGGCAATGTCGAAATAATCGCGAAAATCAATTTCACTTCTCAGACTTTAGAACACGACTTAATGCATTGCTTTTGTTCCAGCTTGCGCCGGATTTCGTCAAATTGGGCTCACGATTTTATGAATTGTTGGATTTACTCTTGCTGTTAGATTTCATTGGAGATATATGTATATGTATATATACGTAGAAATAATTGGAGAGAGAATAAAATGTCATATTTTTTTCTTTTTTATTTTAGATTGGTGGAAAGATTGTCCTATTTTTATACATCTTTGAATAAATTAATTTGTTCCCATTTAGGTTTGGTATAAAAGAAATACACAATTTTTGTTAAAATATTAATAGGATTGGTTATTATAATACGACTCTGATGCAAAAAAATTCGAATCAATTCACATTATAGAAATAGAAGTTTGTACACAAGTTTGAAAATCGTCGTCTCATCGTCAAGCAATTTGCAAAAGGTTTCTGTTGGCCTGCTTCTTGTTCAATTAGATGGTAAAAGAATGGGTCCTGCGAATGACCCTTTTTCTAAAAAAATTCCGGAAATTGACAAGCAACGACGTAGATAAATATAGCCGCATTGGCTGCCTTTTTTGCTTCATCGGACTTGAAAAAAATTATTTCAAATTCAAAATTCAAGAAAAGTTCTAATACTATCTACATGTCACCTTTGTTTACATAACATATACTTACACTTTGAAATAAAGTATAAATTAATGTTACTTATGTAAAACATAAAATTAGATATTAATGGATTGCAGATTGCAAAAATAAATGTTGCAGATTATAGACTTTCTTAGTAAATTGTAAGTGGTGTTATATTGTTTTTACCGTAAGATGCAATTTTCTTACATCGTGAAGTACTTACCACGATAATTAATGTGTCACTTTAGGCGATGTTTGCCGTATCTTATAAATAGCGAATGGAACTTTCGAACAACGCTTTCTCAGAACATTTAAAACTAGTATAGACTGCACTGTCTATTCGTTATACCGTAAGAAGTCCTCAATGTCGATAATGATAATCTTTAAAAACTCGTTTAAAAACAGTGGGAAAAGTATACCCACAAAATTTAAGACTGGTAAGCAATAAAAAAATCAGACAATCAAAATAAAAGTTACTATTTTCCATTTTAGAACTTCCGTCAAGATTTTTTTCACGCTGAAAATGGAAATAATATAAAAGTATATATAAGAGAAACGGTTTCAATTATTTTCCTCTGTTGCAGTTAAATTCACAACTTTTTTCTCTGTTCTGCTGCTCTCCAGTTTTCTATATCGTTTCCAATGTTTCACATACTTATGGTGTAATTGGCTACTCTCAATACTAGAATTATATAAATTAGAATAAGCCGGTGTTATATACTTCTCGCGCATTCGCTACATCCTTTTATTAAAAGGCACTCGCTTCGTCTGCGTGCTGAATTGAGTTAGCATTAGCGACGAGTTTATTGAACCGCAGGTGCTAGGTTTCAAGTGAACGATAATTACCAGGGGAGTAATTAGTATAGGCAGAACCTCTCAGTGCGTATAAAAGTTTGTAAAAGCCGGTCGTCGCGACGATGAACCCGATAATTATATAAGGTATAACACAGTGATAAAAGTGTCGCACAGACAATTTACAAACGAGGTCTAGAGTCTCTAGATCAATTGCTGTATAGATTTTGGCGTCCAAGCCAAGAACCTTTTCGATATATTAAAAAATCTATCAGCAGCCACGTGCTCAGCAATGAGAATTTGCATTATTGTATAGGATAATTTGTCTTTGATAGTATATATTTGTCTCGAATTTTTAAATTTATATCATGACACCTCCCACCTTTATTTTGGCCACAAGTAAACTGTGAAAGTAGCAGAATTTACTCTCTAGGTTATATTAGTGGTAAAACTAATTATTTAGTAGCTTATTCCTACTAACACAGTTTATAGTGAGTGCATCAGTGAAAATGATGATGCGGTTATTCCAGTTGGAAAAAGAACAATGACATAAGATTCATTCGACATGAAATTCACTCTAAAGATAACTTATTTACAACTCAAGCGTATCATGTACTCGATATGAAGTGGCTTGCACGCACGCAATAAAGTTTCTGGATAGCTCCATACTTTCATTGTATATATTCTTGTTCACGTACAGCAAAAAACTGCGAAAAATTAAAAGTCGATCAAATTCATTTGGTATGTAAATATTTGAAATCATAATTTTCTCTTACATATATTCACTCTCTCTCTATAACTGAAATATTGAGATGCACACGATACAGTGATTACGCATTACTTTTAAGAGATCGAGTCATGAAAAACTGCGATTTCTCTATACTTTATAGTCATTATTATATTCACAATAGTTTTTGCAATTAGGTAAAAAAAAGGTAGTTAACTATATAGCATTCAGTATACAGTCGTAATGGATAGAATGGAATCAGAATCGATCATTAACCTTGTAGAACATTATATGTATATTGTAGGCTGCAAGTGATCGATTCGGTTATTTCCGATATTGGAAGAGACAGATTTCCATAACTGAAACATCGGCCCATTCACCTTTCTCTCTTTCACTCTGACCTATTTCCAGGGGCCCCACATAGTTTATATTGCCTTAAGCGACGGCGGCAAGTCTTGGGTTAATTATTATACCGCGTGCATTAACTTGACTGCAAACGGTAGACCCGAGACCGCTTGTTAATATCTGCACTGCGACCTTCTTTTCCAAAATCACTGGATTAATTTAAAGAACGGAGAGATCAGGTTTGCCACTAATTATCGAGTCAATATTGCAGATATGTTTTAACAATATAAGTAAAGCTCGTAGATGGTAAATGAAATTTAACCCCCCTTCACTGCACCACAATTTACCATCTTTCTCTGTAAAAAAAAAAAAAAAAAAAAAAAAAAGTGGCTTAGTGTAACGAAATGTCTCGAAAATCTAAAATACAAGGTAGGGATCCGATAATTATTACGTGCCTTTAAATTTCATTAAAATAATCATATAGAGCCAGTTTACACCGTCGAGTGTAAGTATAGTTACGCGCGCGTAGAACTGTTGGGAGGAGCGAATCTTGCGCCTCGAAGAGAGCAAAAAAAAAAGGGTTGTCATCAGTTGTCATTCAAGAAAAAAAGAAAAACATAACCCAAGAGGTTAAATCTAAAAAAAACAAATGAATTCTATAAGTTCTACGCGCGCGTAACTATACTTACACGCGCCTAAACTCGACGGTGTAAACCGGCTCATAGTGGCAATGATTTGAGGAAAACGTGCTAAAAAGCTCTAAAGTTATGTGCTCTTTACAATAATTTCCAGATGAAAATCATGCATAATTCTAAGTTGCAGTCAGGCAGTCGGAAGTCTATAACTGGTTCTTATGCGTGAAGAATTATACTGAGCGAGAGTATAATACAAGCCAATTAACTATATAAGTAGTCGAAGGACAAAGTCCTGGGCACGAGGCTCCTGCAAACAAGTTAGTTTCCTGTATTTATTAATTCTCTTTCACTTGCTGTAGCGAGAAACTATAATCTCTTCATCTATACTTTCGCCATTCTTCCATTAATCTTAGATGAAGTGAGAATGAGATGAGAAGTCGAAAAAAAAAAAAAAATTAAATAAGAGCAAAGGAAGGCTCTTTGTGCTATTCGCACTTATGCATGACAAAAGAATATTTTCCCCTCTTTTAATTCAATACATCTCGTCCAAATATCGCCTTTCTTTCGTGCGAATTCATACACATATGCGTTTGACAAGAGAAAATCTCTTGATGTAAGAGTTGCAAAAATAATGGATTGAACATCGGATATTCTCTCAGATTCTTATGACTTGTAATTTGGTATAGGTATTTTCTAAAATGCTCTAATTTTCTTAACATGTGTGTACTGTTGTAACTCGTAGATATATAATATGCATAAATATATGTATATGACACTTTTTGACGGTTTTATGAGTAATTTTATATTTGTTTTTTAACAGGGTGTCTCTACTATAACTTGCCGACGAAATTGATTGATTTAGATTGATTATTCAGAAAAGTTTTTTTTAAACTGGAAATGCAATTCTCACCTCAAAAATAAAATCAAGGACAATTCCCAGATGTTCCAGGATTTTTTACATTCCCAAACAATTCCTGCAGAAGACAAGTAAAGACTAGACACCCTGTTTAAAAAAATACAGAAATATAAATTCCCATTTAAAATTATCAGATTTCTTTTACAATCCTGCTTTTTTGGGGCTTAAGTATCATTAAAAGAAACTTACCCAGCAGGATAAGCGACTAACTCGCTGGTTGGGTCACAGTCCAAAGCTGCATTGCTTGACACAGTTACACCCAGCACTCGTTCCAGCTTGATCTGCAAAAAAAAAGAGACTTCACGTCAGCAAATACACTCTCAATCTATTGTACACGAACTTTGCTAGATAATGTAATGGCGAAATCTACCTAACGAAGGAGATAGGCATGCAAAATTGAACTTGAATTCGCTATCAATTAGGGAACAAGTTTTATGTAAATATAATGAAATGTATTTGGGACACTGAATTAAACGTGCAACCAGTTATGAGATTTATGATATATATATATATATATATATATA
>UCOH01006772.1:0-12915 GCA_900474275.1 Synergus japonicus
ATATAATATAATTAATTAATATTATTATTATTAATATATTAATATTATTAATTAATTTGCAGTGATGAAAAAAATTTTAATTTGACAGAATCAAAAAGATTGAATGCACTTTCCTTGTTTTAAATAAACTTTGTACTTTAGTTTGTGCTAAATTAATTATAAATCAATTAAGGTATATTTAGTATAGAGCCGTGCAATTGTTTATATATTTTAAATATTTTTTCATAGCAAAAAAACGGTACATCTTTTTGCCGAAAAACCAAAATCCCGAATTTGAAAAATTTCGAAAAAATATAAAATTCTTGATTCTGTAAAATTTCCGTCATTAAAAAATTGTCAACAATGGAAAAGTCTCGAAAAGATCTCTAAAAATATTAGAAAAGTATTTTTTAAATACTGAATAATTAAAAATTTTTTGTTCAGAGTATTTAAATTATTTATTGATTTATTAAAATAATTGTTTCGGAAATTTTATATTGGTAATATTTTTAATCGGGAATTTTCTAGTGTAGGAAAATTTTTATTTCAGTAATTTTTTAATTTCTGGGATTTTAAAGTATCGGAAGTTTTATATTGTCGGAAATTTTATAATGCTGTGAATTTTATTTTCCCGTAATTATTTATTTATGAATTTTACAGTGTCGGGAATTTTCATAATTTCATAAAAATAATTCAGATTTTGAATAAAAATAATATTAATGGACATATTTATTGCCAAAAATTGAAAATTACCAAAATTTTAAATTCTCGAAATTTACATTTCCCGAAAATATAAAAAACTCCAATTTAGAAATTCCCGAAAAATTCAGATTCGGGAATTTGAATATTTCATATCTTTGCAAAATTGAAATCTAGAGAATTTGGAATTTCGGTAATTTTGTACTTTGGTTAAAAAACATTTTCAATAACATTTTTATTCGGCAACTTGAAATTTTTTCCGTATTTTTTCAAATTCGAGGTTTTTTGGTTTTTTGGCAAAAAAATTTTGTCCCTATAAATAAAAATCAGTTGAAATCTTAATTTGATAAACTTTGCTAAAATAAAACAAAATATTGTAAAAAAAGCAAACTTTTGTAAACCCAAATAGCTCAAGGTTTCTACATTATCTTTATTTACAAATTTAATAAATAGAACACTCAACAGTAAAAAGTAAACCATTTACAAGGCTAAAATATCTAAATAGGAATATTTATTTATTTATATAAATACATAATTAAATTAGGTTCTTTTATAATAATATTTTCAATCTAATATAATTTAATGTATTAAATTTAATTCCATTTTTATTTAATTTTTCATTAGATACATATATATTAGTTACATTTATATTATACAAACAGAAATTTACTCGGCATTTTAACTATTTTAAGGAATTTATAGCGATATTAGGAGATTTAAGAAAATTAAAGGATTATAAAGAATTTCAAGGGATTCTAAAGATTTCCAGAGGTTTAAATACGTTTTAAGTAATTAAGAATGATTTCAAGGCATTTTAAAAAAAGTACACATATTTCCACGATTTTAAAGAATTCCAATGGATTTATCCGATTTCAATATATTTTAAACGAACTCAAAAGATTTTAAATTATGTTAAGGAATCACTGACGATCCTAAAAAAATTAAGTATTTTAATACTATTAAAAATTAAGAATTTAAAAATTCTAGTTACTTCAGGTGGTTTTAAAAGGATTAAAAAAGTTAAATTACAAAGAAAACGAATATAATAATATTAATATATAAAATATAATATAATATTTAATATTAAATAAAGTTAACTGAAGTGAATTAGCCTAACACAACTCAAGGTGAATTCATACATAAGAATTTAATTCCCTCATTTCCAGTATTTGTCTACCTTTATTTTTCTTAAAAGTTCCAATAACCTTTCCCCCTTGAACTCAATGCCAATCCCCACCCACATTGTTATTGCCGGTTTCACCAGGAGTATCAGAAAACCCCTTCCCAAGCACCGCATTCGTTCACGCGTGTCATGAACAGCTCACACAGTCACTCGTGCGGTTTGGGCTTAAAAAAAAAAGAAAAAAAGAGCCGTGGTCCGTGAATTAAACCAGAACCAGCAGCCAGAAGATTGTGGACAGCGCGCGTACAAGAAAACCTGTAGGTGTGACGTCACCCTTCGTAATAAAATTAGGGTATGGGGTAGTGCGTGACGTCACACACACGGCGCGCGCTCTACGTCGCAGCAAGGAGGGTGGCGGGGGTTAGGCGCGTTGCCACTGTCATTTCGAAGAGTGGAGGGGGGCAGCTAGGGTTCACGCATGGAGAGCGCGCAGTTCCGCGCCAACCTTCGTTTCGACAACACGTCGTGTGATCGTAACGTGCCGGTTTCGAGTTGACCACTTCGCGATTTGACATCGAGTGTCATCGGTTCTTGAATTTTATTCCGCGACTCCTCTTTCGGGATTTCGAGTCTGGATGAATAAAACTTATTAATTCCTTAGCTTTCCTCAGTGTTGCCGATTTTGCAAATATAATCTTTCGTGTTCCGAATTCGCTGGCGGGAAACGTGAAACGCGAACTTTACCGCGCACGCAGTTCATCGAACTGAAAATCGGTCAGTTTTTTTTAAATTTTCGAATAGTGAAGACCGGGAAGTCGAAGTTCGCGGTTTTAATTACCTCGACGTGATATTTCGGATTGTTATATTCAGTGTGTGATCTTGGGTGATTTGTGAGGAAACATCTATAAAAAGTTGTCAAGCAAGACGAAAGGAATCACAATGTGGTTTTCAGTGCCGACAATGTGTCTGCCGGCTGTTCTTTTTCTACTCTCGTGCCTGGTTGTGGGAGGAGAAGCCAGCGAGGGGATCAAGAAGAGAATTGAAGATGATCCAGATTTGTCACAGGTAGGAAACTTTTCAATTGTACAAAGAACGGTAGAGAATTGGTCACGCGTTTTCAAATTGACTTTTCCGCACCAGGAACAGTTGGTTACCTTAGGTTCGGGTTTTTTTCATCTTTTTTAATTTCGTTATTGTGTACTGAACATTTATTTTCTAAATGATCTTTAAAAGTATACAATCAGTTCCAATTCTGTTCTACCATTTTTATAAAAATTACAAACTCTGATCGGGCTTTCTAACTAGATATACATTTTTTTCTTTGATGAGAGAAAGTATAAATCACTATTTCAATCGTTAGCATAATTTTTAATTATTCTACTTACAAAGTGTTCTGTTTATAATGTGATCTATTTACAAAGTGATTTGTTTACATTCTTACAAAGTGAAGTCGTTTAGAAATTTTTTGGGAAAGAAGGTGAATGTCGCACACTCTAGTTTTGCTCGATATTTACCTATGTCAAGGTGACTGCGTCTGTCGTGTATAGAGAATGCGGCAAAAGCCGCAATTCGGGTGAATTATTGGCGTGTCGTTTTCCTTCGTTCTTTCTCTTTTTGAGTACGAAAATCGTTTCCTGGAAGTGACTTGTCGGAAGTGAGTGGCAATCGTCAATTGCAGTGTTAACTTTCAAATGTAAATGACGTATTATTACCTTTCCGTTTTCAATTTTTCTTCTATTTCAATTTCATAAATGATTGTTTTATTTTACAAGGGAATTGCTTTTAAATTACGTAAAGCTAAACTGAAAAAAACGGTCATTTTAAAACGGTTTGTATTGGAAAACATTCTGATTCTATAAAAATGTAATTTACTTATATATAACATATATTATACATATATTTAAATGAGTGTCAAATTTAAATAAATATAAAAATAAAAGCTTTCAAATAATAATTATCTTGAAAGCTATATTAATGCAAATATTTTTAATGATAAAAAGTCCGCTGTTTTCAAGGGCCAATAAAATCAAAAGTTTTTATTATAATTTAGGTACAATATTGTCATTTCATTTATTTAATACGGGAGTTTGTAGGTAGTTCATTTAGGGGCTTGTAAATTTATGTGCATATATGTATATGAAAATGATGTGCAAACCTAGTGAAACTAGAACTTTTAACGAGCAGTGGACGAAAGTATACTGTGTGCAAATATGTAGTTGTAACGAAGTTCACTTTTATTGCACTTTTCGGTGGAGTTCGACACTTGGTAGTTTAAAGTATCTCCAATACTTTACAGAAAAAAAAAAAATATTAAAAAAACTAAAAGTTATGTGTTGCTCAAAAAAAATTATTAGCGAAAATTAAAAGTGAAAGTTACTTTTTTTATATATTTTTTTCGTTTCTTACAATCGGTTGGTAAATATTATCAATTATTGATTAAAATGTAATTAATTTGTAATTTTGTTATAGAAATTTTTCAGAAAGTTTTTAGACGGAAAAAAATTATTTAAATTAATAGAAATATTAAAATTAAACATTTATTTACATAAAATATGAATTATCGTAATTATAAAATAAGTAAATTAATTTTAATATAGAACATTAAAATATTTAAATTTAAATAGATTAATTATTGGAATAGTCGGCCTTGACAAAGCTCTAAATCTATTTATTTTGAAATACCTGGAATTACATGCATTCTTACAAGATTTTCTTTGTAATTGGAAGGAAACAAAAGCTCTCTGTATTTCGTGTAAATTGCATTAGAGTTTTCTGTAAAGCTTGTTTTCTTAAATATATCGTTTTTACAGTTTTCTTTTTTTTTTGGGAAAGGTAGAAAGAGTTTGTAAAGAAAGTCCCTTTGCCAAGACAAACTTCGCAAACGACTCTTACAGAGACTTCCTTTAAAACTTTAGTTCATTGAACTGTGTGGCTTCAAAATTTGATTATTTACTTCCGAATTTATTTTTAATCGCTTTATATTTTAAAATGATTTTAGCATTATATATATTATATATTATATATTTTATTTAAATATATAATAAGTTTCAGTATTATATAATATTTTATTATTTTAGTATTTAAAAATTTTAGTGAATATTCAGAGATGAAGATTTAATTAATTAAACTTTATTTTTATTAAAATAACTTGACAGACAGTTACAAATGTAAACTAAAATATAATTTGTAAAAAGAATATTGCTACGTGATTTAAATTCTCCTCCGGACCATTTTTTTCATCTTTTTATACATTTTCATCTCTGCTTTTTCAAATATTGACATTTATCGAGTAGTTCGGTCGGTTTTTGAATTAAAGAATTAATGTCAATTAAATGTTGAACGACAATTTAGTTATTGAAAACACGTATAAGAAAATTGTAAGAAGAAAAATTGATTCCAGTATTAAGCAGTTTTTTTTAGAGTGTCTTTAGGTATAAGCACATTATTTCGTCGTAATTGGTAATTAAGTCGCTGCGGCTTAGTAACGAGAAGCGAAGGAAAGTAGGATTATGAGGGTGCTTTTTATTTAGTGCGCATAAATCTTTACTGCATCGTCTGCTTTAAAGTACTATAGTCATGACTATAATATCATTGTAATCAATATTTTGGTTCAGTTCAGTTTTGAAAATGATTAAAATGTTAGATTACATCTAAATTAATAATCACTTCGAAAAACTTGACATCATTAGAGTCGGCAATAATCGTTGATTAAAAGATTAGATCTGCTGATAAAGCTTTGTTCTTCCCTTTCAATTTTGCTAATCATGTTTCTTTTTTTTTATATAAATTTTATATTTTATTTATAATTTAATTAATTATTTAATTTTTTTTCTTTAAATTAAAATTTAAAAAACGCTCCTTTGCAAAATCCAATTAAGTAAACGATCATTTTTATAATTAAAAATTGTAAAAAAAATTTGAAACACGCGTAATCGGGGTGAAACATAATTTATGAAATTTTTTCTTCATTAAGTTTGATTGTGTTCATTGATATTAATGGTTCCGTCTACAATTTCATGGGGTATATATATTTTATACGTACATATTTTATATTCAGTTGAAATGCGTAATCTGATTAAACTTTAATTATAACTTTCATCTGGCAGATTTACGTTCAATGGTTTTCACATTTTTCTCGTTTTATTGATAAATGCTGGCTATGAAAAATAAGGATTGAACGCAATTAAGGGAAAATAGAATACAAATATGTATTCCGCAAGTTTTCTCGTGAATAAATTATAAACAAAATATATTTTGGGCAGCAGACGTCGATCAATGAGGAGAAAATTCATTCACTGGTCTCTGATGTACGAAATATATTTTATTTATTTATTTTTTATGAGAAAGTTGGTGGTAGATTTTTAAAAAAGTTATTGACGTATTTTTGTAAGACGGTTCTGGGCGGCTTGTTCTGCGTCGTCTCAAGTTTCGATGGTAGGGCTTTCGACCCCACCCAGCAACTTGTTGCTATAACAAAAAGTTCAATTCTACACCTTGGCACATCTTGGTCGCAGATCTTGTTATTCACTATCCTGATATCCATGAATACATAGCTATCACTCAAGCGAATAAATTATTTTCAATCGTGAAGAAGAAGCGAACATATTTAAAAGTTATAAATGATATTATATATAAATTATAAAATTTAATTTATATAAATTTATAAATATTTAAAACTATAAAAATACTGATGTATGAATTTATTAAAGTTTGCTTGCAATATTATAGGAATTGAGATATTAAAGGAATGAGTGGGTTTTCATCTTTTGTATCTATGCTTCCGCAACTGGTCGCTTTTTTTTTATATCGCGCTTTAAACTTACTATTTTTTAATTTTTTTTTTATATACAAATTTAGGTCTGAAAAAAAACTGAGACAAAATTGGTGTTTAGAACTTGTTTATTTTTTACTGGAATTTTTTAAAAACACGACTTTAAAAATTTGAAACCTTCGTCAAGTATTTTTGCGAGTTAGAAACATTAGAAAATAGATTCTAAATCTATCGCATCTTCGTTTATTTTGAGCTTCACCACAACAATAATGTGATGAGTACACAGGTGTGCTCATCTTCATATTCTTCATTGCGCAAGAGCATGAAAATAAAGGCTCATTCACAAGCCGAATGCTCATAAATAGAATGCTTTAGATCACGTGATCCATTTGAAATATACAATTTGAATTTAGAATTAGATTTCAAGGCAGAATTATAGATCTTAAGAGACTTTAGAATAAGTATTATATTTAATATAGAATTTAAGAAACGACGCGACTTTCTTTTACCATTAGGACGCTCATTGATAGAGGTACTGCTATTTCCACCTAATCCGGGTCGCGTACGACCAGGAATGGTTTTATTGCGGTACATACCTTAGGACAGGCGTCATAAAAAGAGCAACCCTCATTTTTAAGGCCAAAATACACGCTCTGCCGATGTGTCAAAACGTTTCGTCGTTTCGCGACACCCTGTTCACACGAGCGCATGTTATCCACTCGGAAAATGGAAAATTGGAAGAAAAACTTTTCCAAGGGCGATAACTTTGAAATTACGAATAAAAACTGAAATAAATAATAATAATGTTAATATGAATAAATTATTATTAAAAATAGGTTTCTAGATTATGTAGTAAATATAAATTTATTAGAAATTGCATTATTTATTAGAAATAGAAGATTAGATTGCAAGATTAATTATTTATAATTTATTTATCTCTATAAAGTATAATTCAAAGCATCTTCGCGTTTTGTGTTTATGGTTCGTTGTGTCTGTTGTGTTTAGACGAAAAATACTTGGGTGAGTAATAAATAATTGTTATTATAAGATAGTTATATAAGATAGCAAAAATATTTTTCACTTAAAACCGTCAAGAATGCGTCTAAACACACAGACACAACGAACCATATACACAAAACGCGAAGATGCTTTGAATTATACTTTATAGAGATAAATAAATTATAAATAATTAATCTTGCAATCTAATTTTCTTCTATATTTTCTACATAATCTAGAAACCTATTTTTAATAACAATTTATTCATATTAACATTATCATTTATTTCAGTTTTTATTCGTAATTTCAAAGTTACCGCCATTGGAAAAGTTTTTTCTTCCAATGGATAACATTTTCCGAGTGGATAACAACTAGGAAGTGTCCTTCCACCTCTTCTAAAATTTGTAAATCTCCCTCTATTTCGTACCTATTACCCATCTGACTGTCTCCTAGTTTTAAGTTGCAGAAACAGATTCTTCTTGGCTCTTGACTTGAGCAGACCGTTCTCTCCCAAGTTCGACAAAAGCTCAAGTACGCAGTATTTTCATTTATCAATCTACTTATTTTCTTAATAAAATACAGTCTTCAACCAAAATTTTGGAGTTTCACTTTACCTTGCGAACTTTCCGAGCTTATCTTTATAAGCCGACCGATAGAGTCAATATTTCAAATAATTTGTGCCTTTCAAATAGTTCAAATACGAACAAATAGACGGCCCTCAGATCGGGTCGTCACAATAAAGAACTTGAGGGAGAAGAGAGAAAGAGAGATTAAAGAATCGCTTTTCATTTCTAAAAGCGCTCCACGCGCGCTTTTACTTTGTTTTTAAATCTTATAATTCATGATATTTTATTTCTTATTTTCTAACAGATGTAATTAAGATTTTTTTTAATTACTGTCTTATAGGAATAGCAGTTAACATTAATTTAAAAAACTTAACCAATATTGGAATTTTTAAAAACATTTTTTAATCATTAAACATTTTTATTATTATTTATTTATTTTTATTCTTTTTATTTATTTTTTTTATTTTTTGTATCTATTTTATCTATTACCACATCTGTTTTAAGTTATAAAAAATAATTATTGATATTTTGTATAACGCAAAACAGATTTAGTATCTTTTATTAAAATAAAAAAAATAAAACAAATACGAATCGTTCGATTACGTTTTAAGTAAAAAATTACTTGGCTAATTAACAATTAAACTGTTACTTTGCTAATTAACATAATAAATAATAATTAATTATACTAATTAACATACTAATAAATAGTTGTTTTTTTTCTTTAGACATCTTTAAATTAATAAAAATTGATGCTGTGTCTCTTAAATATCCCACTTTTTTACGACCACAAATAGCAGCTAATTATAATTATGGAAAAGGTGTTAAAATGATGATTAAAGAAACCAAATTCAAATTTCGACCTTCGATTCAATCATCTTTTTATAACAGGATCTTTAAAATATTTCGTAATAATTGTTATTTGATTTTAAAATTTAATTTTACATGTAATTTTCTTATAAAATTTAATTTCACATATAATTTAAATTTATAATTTAATTTTAAAATGACGAAAGTGAGATAAAACTCATTCTTGAAAACTAACTTCTGTTTCGCGAAACAGCTTAGAGCTTAGACTAAGCAAGCGAGTTTATTGCATTCATTTTTACTCCTTCCTCTGTTTTCTCTTCCTTATCGTTTCCTCTCGCTTTACAACCGGATATTTTTAACAAGCAGTTCGTGCTGAGACGAAACAATGTATATTTCGTTGTCTACACGTGATTGCATATACTGAACGAATTTCCCACAGGAAAAGTAGAAGCATGGAGATTCAAGTTCGCGATTTCGAAAGAGTTAGTAGTAGCTAGTAGTAAAAGGAAAGAAAAACAAACATAAAAAATTACTTTACTATAAGACCTCCTACAAGAAAATCTAAGAGAATATATTTGTCGAAAATGAAGTTGATTTAATCGACTTTATAATACCAAAAAATTCGGATCTGTTCCAATTTTTATAACGCTAGAATTTTATGCGCGCGATTCAGTCCGCGCCTATGTTCATTTCTTTTTTAGGAAATGTGGTTTAAGTTCGGAAAGTGCAAATGAATGAATTTTTGTATTGAGTGTAGAATTTAAAGATTATAAAATGAGTTCAAAAAGATTACAAAATATTTTTAAATGTCTTAGTGGTTGGAAAAGATTTAGAGGGATTTGGGGGATTTAAAAAGATGATAGAGATATTTTGGTTTGTTTTTTTTTCTAAACATAGCTTCAGATTCTTTAAAATCATTAAACTTTACAATTAGAAAAAGAGGAAGAGAAACTTCCTTTTTTTTAAATGAGTGTTTACGTTTTATAATATGTCAAATGCAAAATGATAATAATATATATCATGAAATCTAGGAAGCTAATGTGACATGTGAGCTGTTTTCAAGATTATCGTGACTAAAGCTGCATCGCGTGTAATTTAATCTGGTACCCAACAGACCAGCGATATTGGCAAATAGTAGCCAACTAACCTATCCCCTCGACCTTCGGTACGCGTAGAATTTACTTCATCCTCTATCACGTTTGTTTTACATGACAAGAATATATTTCAATTAGAAAATTTAAATTTTCAATTTAAGATATTAGATATTGGTATAGTTTTTGATTAAAGCAAATCATTTCATTAGAAACGCTTCTTGACATTTACGTATTTTTAATACAACGAGTCGCGCCATTATTGGATATCTATGTTTGCCGATAAAAAAGCAGAGGCTGAGAAATTTAATATCAGTTTTCGATATTTATACTTTCAATATTAAATAGTAGAGATTTCAGAAGAGCTGTTGACTTGTAATATAAACATTCCAGTTCGCAACTGGAAGTAGTTTTCATCTAGAAGTAGTTTTCATTTCCAACAAAATACGTACAACTTTTATCTGGCATGCAGGTTTTAACATTAGTTTAACTGTACTTTAACTATACTTTAACATTAAAGTAATGTTAAGTATAGTTGAAGTACAGTTAAGTTAACGTTAAAGTAATGTTAAAGTATAGTTAAACTAATATTAAAACTTGGTTACCGTTTTTTTTTTAGTCGCACATATTTTGGCCAGATGTTGACAAAAAGTAATGAAAATCTGTATTTTTACAGACAAAAATATGTGCAATATGTGAAAATATTGAAAATTTCAAATAAAAATTTATGCAAACAAAAATTGTTGAAAAAAAGGTGTTTGAAAGCAGGCTACACCCTTAAAGAAAAGACTTCATCTTCATCTTTGGCATTTACCACGCGAGTCTTGAAAGAGACTGATGATTTTCACGAAGATTACAAACACGTTCGCCAGAGGCGATACTTTAAGATACGTTTTATTGCACGCCATATTTTTTACTACCCAAAGCCAGAGGCGCAGCATCAAACACATTTCTTTAATTTTTCAAATTTCTGCCTCAGAGATAAGTGTCCTTGAGAATGCATCTTGGTTAAAGGGATTCCTAGAGGGCCAAGAGAAGAGCGAACGGTCCGAAGTAGATTTAGAAGGGTTGGGGATTTGGTACCACAAAGTTTCCTTCAAGACGAGAGATAAGGTTGGATTTTGGTCGTAGGTGTTCTCGCTGAGGTGGTGGGTGTCATAATCTTTATGAGATTCCATACTTTACGAGAACTGTCATCACATTTTGATGCAATGACAAACGTATTGTCCCTGTTGTCGAGAAAATGTCTCAGTATGTACCTATCTTCCCTTCGTGTATGTCCTTCGTTTAATGGAGGTACAATGTTTATTGGGTTCCTGTAAATCACGACGCCTCCAGATCCAATTTAACTTCTAACAACCGCCCAGAAGCAGCTTTATGCCTTTTTCACAGCTTCACGTGAGCAACGATACAATGTTCGCGGTTTTCTAACTCTGACTTATTCCAGGCTTTATGTCTTTCCAATATAGGTGAACAATTTGTTCCGTTATTGAGATATCCTCAATTTCTTTGGTGTTTTGTATTATAAATAACTTTTTGAGCTGAAATATAACTTGATGAGGTCTGGAAAGTATGAATCATTAAAATAATATGAATTCTAGACACTGCTGATTTACATCAAAGTTATATTATTATCACTCTCTTTATAGCTCACATTACGAGGCCTAATTTCGAAAATTAAAGCCACCCATAAAAACTGTTGTATGTCCTACTTTCTGTGTGATATAAACTACTGCTCGTGGAAAGGCATCAATTGTCTCGTTACTCCGCCTGTAATTTTATTCTGTTCGAACTGTCGACAACGCAACTTTGGTACTTTTGTATCGGATTCTGTTACGCAATAACGCTTTTTAATTCAGTATCGCGAATTGGGGACAGAATCAAAGTCAAGTTTTTCTGAACCTTCAGTTCTAGCGCTATCCGGAATCAGAATAATGTTAATTTATATTTAAAATTGGTTAATTAAATTCAACTTGATATGATATTTTAGTATCATAAAAAGTTAGTCACCACGTATCTTGTGTCAGATTATCTTTTTCTCTATTCGTTGGATTTGTATTTGCCGCCTGGATTTTTTAAAATCGAGATCAGGGCTGCCAACTGATTTTAAGGAATTTCAAAGGAACTAGGATTCAGAATCGTGATCAGAGCTGCCAACTGATTTTAAGAAATTTTAAAGGAACTAGGAATATTTTTCATGAAATTCCTTAAAATCCCTTTATACTACGATGCATCCGCCTAAATATCGATATTAAGAATCGAAGTATCTTCGATTTAAGATTCGATAGTTTAAATATCGAAGTACATTTTATTCGATGCTTATCGGTATCGCCCATCCCTATTCTGAAATTCCTCAATGATTTCTGACCTAGTTTCTATTTCGCTAAACATATTAAGAATGAATAAAAGCATTTTCTCTCTCTCTCTCTCTCTCTCTCTCTCTCTTTCTCTCCTGTGATGCTTTCCGCTACATTACGCAACTATTGTCGCAAGAGAGAAAATGAGAGTAGGAGTTAGTGGTACTCCACACGGTAGCAAACAGAGTTAATTACTCGAGTTGATTGCCGTTTGATCTCCCTCTGGAACTAGCCATGACATAAGCATCAAGCTTGCTTTATATCCTAGCTCTCTATCTTTCTCATTCATCCTATTCCTCAATTCGTCTCCAGGCATACGGGTTTGTGTTTATATACTGATTCAGTCACATCTTTTCCCGACTTTCTCGGTCTCACTCTAATACTCTCCCACGAGAACAACCCGTAGCTTTTGACTAATTATAACACTTAAGGATTCCCCAGCAACTCTGGAATGATGACGATGGAATCTCTAGATTAATTCGACCGGCATTTTTTTATAGAGAACTATATATATATATATATATAT